>BMAO01016997.1:0-113416 GCA_019973975.1 Trichonephila clavata | reverse complement strand
CATGTCTCTGCAAAAGTATCTACGATGCGGGTTTTTTTATTTTTTTATTTTTAGCCACTGACTGCGAAATCTAAGAGCAAACACCTGCCTTGATTCGTCTTTAGATAATTACGAGAAAGAGTAATATGTTTTTCACCTTCTATATATTACACGTTTCGCTACCTCATTTATATATTTCTCTAACTCTAGAATAGAGTGACTTGGGAAAAATTTTCGAGCATATTTCGGAAGGTGTGTATGTTAAAATTTTAATTGATTTCTGTAGATTTCTCACAAAAAATTTTAATGTGTGTTTAACTTTTAATAGTAACCGGGGAGTAGCGAAATTTTTTGGGGGAACAGAGAATTCAATACTTAGAATGTCGTTTAGCCGAACGTTTTATCCGAGCGTCAATATTCGAACCAAAGTCCGGATACGTTTTCGAACAGTGTAATGCTCAATAATTGTTTCGCCTGAGGCCAAAAAGTGACGGGAAAACCCAAGATAAGACATTTTTGGGGAATTTCAGTTGTGTGATTTGGTAAACATCTGCGCGGAATATAGGTCAGTTTATTTCCAAGTAAGGAGATGTATGCGTGCTCTTTTGTCGAGTTTTGTTGATGTAGAAAGCTGGATGCAAAAGACAATGGATTGTAAATGATGACGAGATTGTGACTTCTGTGCAAGAAAATCCGACTCTGTCGACGATGAAATGGATGAAGACGAGGACAAGAACGAAAGTAGCAAGGGTGCATCAAATGCTGACGCGTTTCTGCGTTTGAGACAGCTATGGAGTGTACGAACAACCATGAGAGTGCTGTCCTACTCAACTACTGCTGCTCAAGAGAATCAGAGACATTGCAGCGAAAACACGAAGGTTTACAATGGTACAGCGAAAAATAAGAGATTATTTTCCACAATAAAGGTAAAATTACGACATTTTGCACCTATTTTGTTTTTTCTTCAAGCACGTTTCCCTCCTGTGATGATTTTCAATATTGGTATAGTGTCCAGTTTTCATATACTGCAAGGATCAATTCGGTTTTCGGTTATCCGAACGGTGCCTGGTCCCAATTGATTCGGATAAACGACGTTCTACTGTACAACTCAAAATTAATTTCAAAATTTTTAATTATTTTCATGGTGTAAGGAAGGTTTTTGGGAGTACGTATTTTCGAATAATAATTTTTTATGGGAGTTAAAAAAATCAAAATTTTATTAGAAGTGATTTGCTTAAAATTTCAGTACAAAGCAATCCTTTTGGGCAGGGAAGATAACAACCCCATGTTCTTCACCCCGTTGCACGCACCGATGGCAACAATACACGAAACGCAGAAACGTATAACGGAAATTGTTCTTGAGAATTTTCAAAATGTACGTAATAATTCATAAATTTTACTGTGAAGAAATTGATTATCTAGATTGAAAATTGTCAACATGTTGGAAATAAGATGGAAAAAAATTAAGGCAAAAACACTCATACATATTACTTTAAAAAAATAATATCAGAAGTATACTTATTTTGAACAAAATGTAAATTTTATACGAGTTATATTCCCCAAAAACAGAAAGATAAAAATTAAAGTATTTCTTGAATCTCTTATATAAAAATATCGTGTGTTTTATTTTATATATTATGCATAATTATAACCCAGGAGAGGGTCCTGAAATTATAAGAAAAAAAGTAATCATAATTAAATCACGTATTTGCAACTGTTTTCTTGAGATAATTTCTCATTTTCTTGCACTCAAATTCAAATTGAAATTCAACAACAAAATCCCACCAAGGCTTGGGAGAAAGGAAGAAATATTACAAAAACGTTCTAGAGTCAAAATATTATGTTTACTCAATCAAAAAAAAAAAAAAAAAGGATCACTACAAATTGTTGAATGATGTCATACTCTTGCAGAAGTGTTGCCAGAGAACGTTGTACAACACCATATCAAATATTCATTTGAAACAAAAAAAAAGTTTATTATTATTACAATTAGATAAAAGAACCTACAATGGTGTTCAAAATTGGAATTTGGTCAATTATCTCTGAAGTCCTGGACAGATTTTAATGAAATTTGGTATATATAATAGGGTTCATATATTACAAAAACATTTAACAGTAAAAAAAACACACGCATGATCGCGCGTAACACTCGTCGGAGGTATGAAACATCAAATGGAGAGTGAGTGAGTGAATATTAACGTCGCACTGATTAGCAACACGAGGGCTTTTGGCGACGTCCGCGTCATTTTGAACCATGGTCAAGTGACGCGGACGACACCTGAGCTGGCACCCCTCTCTCCTAACTACCACACCGCACCAACGGAGGAACGTTTGAGCTCTCAAACAGATTTAACGTGCATCTCTCCCCTACACGGCGAATCTTTAGTGTACTAGGATCGAAACTCATGACACGCTAGTCAAGATCCGATGCTAGACCACTCGGTCCCGCGGCCGTATCAAATGGAGAAGGGAGCAAAACAATTGGTTAATAAGGGTATGGTCTCTTACTGATATACAAACCTCGAACCATGATTTTAATACTGGAAATAAGTCAGTTTATGAGTTCCTGTGACAATTAATACCACTCCTTCCACAACGCGTTTTCATTCCTTACATGGTTCTCGAAAGAGGGTGCGAGTTGCTATTGCCTTCCAGAGCGTCTAAAAGTGCTCTATAGGGAAAAAGTCTGGAGATCTGAGTGGCCAATTCATCGGGCGAATATATCTCCTTTCCAGATATTCGTCGATGTAGCCTAGCATTGTTTTAACATGAAAAGAAAATCAGACCAACTGCACCCATGAAAGGGCAAAAATAAGGCTCCAATACCCCATTCCTGTAGCTCACAGTAGACATAAAGACATAGAAATGTATGAGAGAATTTGTGGACCCTCCAACGTGATGCCTGCCCAGACCATCAAGCCCCCCGCTGTCGATTTCTCGGCTATAGGAAGGCAGGTAGAGGGTTTCTGTTCTCTCCATATAAAAATACGGTGAGAATCATTGATTAGGCTGAACTGAAACTCATCAAAGAAAATAACATTCGCCATCGATCCATACTCTATGATCTCTACATTTTTTAAACGGCTCTTCTGTTCTCAGAACGGAGAGGTACACAAACATCTTACAAATGGCCCTCTAAAATGAGGTCTTCTGTGAACAATCCCTCTTGAAACTCGGGTTCCCGTGGCCACGTACAACTCAAAGAGATAGCTAGAAGCTGTAGTATCCTTGTTGAACCTCGCCTAATGGACAAATGGCGATCTTCTCTGGTCGTCGTGGCTCTTGGGCGACCTTGCCCAGGCTTTCTCTCACCGAATCCGGTATCATAAAGCTGTTTGATAAGTTTAACATGACACTGGGCACACATTAAATTCTCTACAGATCTACATTTAAGACTTCACTGCTTCTAACATACCCACGTTTCACCACCTCATTCCATCATCTAAACATTGGCGGTTACTCCTTTTTACCGTTTAAATTTTAATTTAACTGATTGCTGCAAAATAATACCAAGAAATTGGGCGAACGGTATGCGGATTTTGACACAAGCGCTTATAAATCCTTTTCCCCTACTAGCTCCACCACCTCCCCCATACATATACACCTACGAATTCGACACACAATATAGGCATCTTTGTTTCGAGGCAATATTTTTATATTTCATTCAAACCTTTTAAAGAAATTCAACAAAATATTCAAATTCTCATGATTCTGAACATCAGTATTAATTGAACAAGTTCAAAATTATGAGGTCTGTTGCCAACAGGCCTCGTAATGTTTTATATAGTGCGACGCTAATGTAACTCTCATCACCCACTGCATCACGCACAATTATGCTAATTTTATCATATTAAATACGCTTGACTTTGTGAAAGCTACCATTGAAAATAAAATCCGTGCTCAGGATTTGTCCATTCAGTGTACTGCATGAAAATATAATTTCTCCGCCGCCAGATACTCAAGTGTAAAATAGTTATACATTGCTAAAGAAATTGTAGTTTTTTGAAGAAATTATAAATTTTTTTTAACGTAAATCCTCCCCATTTACAAGTATTTTATCATTTTTTTCAGCGGGAAATAAGGAAAGTTTATAAAATACTTGAGGGGGGGGGGTACGTTCTGTCCGCCCAACGGTGGGTCAACCCTTACTGTACAAATTATACAACTCTATTCCTCTACTCATTGCTCAAATTGTAAAACTGTAGTTTAAGTGTATTATGTCATTCTACTTATTTGTTCTTTTTTTCCGCAAAATTCGTTCTTGGCTCTCCTCTTCAGTTTAATTCATAAATGAAGCTACAGCGTCCAACCCTTCATTGATCAAGTCCTCATATTTTGATAAACCTGCAGCTCTTGCAGCTGCCTAGAGAGTTGAGTATTTAGTTCCGTCGATTGTTAATAAGTTTTCGTATGGAACAAACGCCTTTCTCCTCACGCAACAATTCCAGTCCAGGCCATCGTTGCGATACTTTTCTGCGAGAGCTTGCCTATCGCAACCGTATTGGCGACCATATATGAAACGAAGTACACGGTTGCCAATGCAGCGCGTACGACACACGTGAAATCAAGGTTGCTAACTTGGCGATTTATCTTGAACCTCGGCATTGTATCAATAGTACAGAATAAATTTATTACAGCATCACGAAGAACTTTTTTATAGAAAGAGGGACATAAGATGCAATTTTCTAAAGAACAACATGATAGAAATATATAAATATTTTCAGTGCATATGTTTGACAAACATTTGTAAAGGGAAGATGATGAATTAATTATGTAAAGTAACACTATATATGCTAAAAAGAAATCGAAATAAGAAGGAGAAAAGGGAACTTTCAGGTACTTATTGGTTACACGGATTGTGAAGCCAAACACTGCAACGCATTGAAAAGTACGCAAATTTTCGCTCGTATACCGGTTGTTATATATATATATATATGTATATATATATATATATATATATATATATATATATATATATAATATATATATAATATATATAATATATGTATATATATATAATATATATATATAATATATATATATATAATATATGTATATATATATAATATATATATATATATAATACTAGCTGTTACCCGCCCACTTCGCTGGGTATTTCATGATGTTTTATAAATTTTTACTGCTTATATATATGTATAAATTATTGATATCTAAGTCCTAGCATTAAGAATTCGATTGTATTGAAAAATATACTTATACCTTTAACTGTCGCAAAAAAAGGGCAGAACTCATCTAATTTGTATTTTCTAAAAATCTCTAAAATTGAAGTATAGAATGATGTTTGCTCTTTCGTAACCCAAAATCCAAGTGGATTCCCGCAAAACCAATTTTGTGGATCTCTACTCCGTAAATTGAACATGCAAGCCAAATTTCAAGTCTAAATCTAACAGAAAAAAAGAAGTTTTACTATCAATATCCCCGTAATCCCGTTGAGAGCCGTTTTCCAAAATAACCGCTCTTAGAGGATTTCAATTCAACAAAAGAAAAATGTAAACCAAATTTCATTATTATAGTCCTTGTAGCTCGAAAAAAGTAATTTTTTTGTCAATACGTCCCAGTAACCCCCTGCACACCCCCCTAAGAACTTGATTTGCTTAAAATACATTCTTAGTGGATCTCTATTCAACAAAAGAAACATGCTTAACAAATTTCAAGTATATGGGTCTAACAATTAAAAACATTAATTTTTTCTGTAACTCCTCTTGACCCCTCGCAAACATCCTTAGGGGTCAATTTTCGTTTCACTCTTTGTTAGAGGAACTCTATTCCATGAAAGGAACATGCCTACCAATTTTCAAGCAGGATGATCAAATAGTTTAAAAATGGAAATATTTATCAATTACGCCTCTTAAACTCCCGAAATTAAACTTGGTAGTTGATATTCGCAAAACCCGTTTTGTAGCGGTTCTCTACTTTACGAAAGGAATCTGCTTATCAAATTTCAAGACTGTTCATCTAACAGTTTAAAAATGGGGATAATTGTCTATAACGCCACTTGAGCCCCCGCAACGCCACTTCTGGGTCTGTTTTCACAAAACCCATTTTGTAGGGGAATTGCACTCTATGAAAGGAATCTGCTTAGCAAAATTTGAAGACTGTGCGTCCAATTAATTAAAAATGCAAAAAAATTATCAATAACGCCCCTTGAACCCCCGCAACGCCACCTAGGGGTCAATTTTCACAAAACATATTTTGTAGTGTATTTCTATCCTATGAGAGGAATCTGCTTACCAAATTTCAAGACTGTGAGTCTAATGGTTTAAAAATAGAAATAATTATTTATATCTGCCCTTAACCCCCTGCAACACCCCTTGGGGGTCAATTTTCTCCAAACCCGTTTTGTAGCGGATATTTGCTCCATGAAAGAAACATTTCTACCAATTTTCAAGCAGCTAGGTCAAGTAGTTTAAAAACGAAAATATTTATCTATTACGCCACTTATACCCCGCAACGCCACTTAGAAGTCTGTTTTCACAAAACCTTCTTATAGCTGACTCTATTAAATAAATCTATTTATCAAATATAAAGACTGTGCGTCTAATAGTTTAAAAATGGAAATATTTATCTGTAACGCCCCTTAAGTCCCGCAACGCCACTTGGGGCAATTTTCACGAAACCCATTTTGCAGCGTATCTCTACCCTATGAGAGGAATCTGCTTACTAAGTTTCAAGACTGTACGTCTAATAACTTAAAAATCGGAATTTATAACGCCCCTTAAACCCCCACCCCCGCAACACCCCTTGGGGTCAATTTCCCCCAAACCTGTTTTGTAGCAGATATTTACTCCATGAAAGAAACATTTCTACCAATTTTCAAGCAGGTAGGTCAAGTAGTTTACTTTCGAAAATATTTATTTATTACGCCACTTAATCCCCTGCAACGCCACTTAGAGGACTGTTTTCACAAAACTTTCTTATAGCTGATCTCTACTCTATGAAAGAAATCTATTTATCAAATATAAAGACTGCGTCTAATAGTTTAAAAATGGAAATAATTATCTATAACGCCCCTTAAGTCCCGCAACGCCACTTGGGGGGCAATTTCCATGAAACCCATTTTGTAGCGTATCTCTACCCTATGAATAGGAATCTGCTTACTAAGTTTCAAGACTGTACGTCTAGTAACTTAAAAATCGGAATTTATAACGCCCCTTAAACCCTCCGCCCCCGCAACATCCCTTGTGGGTCAATTTTCCCAAAACCCATTTTGTAGCGGATATTTACTCCAGGAAAGAAACTTACCTACCAATTTTCAAGCAGGTAGGTGAAGTAGTTTTAAAACGGATATATTTATCTATTACGCCCCTTAATCCCCCACAACGCCACTTAGAAGTCTGTTTTCACAAAACCTGTTTTGTAACTGATCATTATTCTACGAAAGGAATCTATTTATCAAATTTAAAGACAGTGCGTCAAATAGTTTAAAAATTGAAATAATTATCTATAACGCCCCTAAGCCCCTGCAACGCCACTTGGGGGTCGATTTTCACCAAACTCATTTTGTAGAGGATCTCTACTCTCTGAAAGGAATCTGCTTACCCAATTTCAAGATTGTACATCAAGTAGTTTAAACATGGAAGCAATTATTTATATCGCCCCTTAACCCCCTTAACGCCCCTTGCGTTTCGAATTTCGGAAAATCCGTTCTTAACTGACGTCTACTCTATGAAAGGAACATGTCTACCAAATTTCAAGTCTGTAGGTTGAATAGTGCCGGAGATATCGTGATTAGTCAGTCAGTCAGTCAGAGTCAGTCAGTCGCTTTTCTCCTTTATATATATAGATATATATAATATATATATATATATATATATGTATATATATAAATAGATTTTTATAAATCTCCTTTATTATTCAACTTTTTATTCTTGTGCATGCAGTAAAGTTGGCTTAACGGATAATATCGCCAAAGTTCGTATTGGCGTCAGTTTGGAAGAGCAGTAGATAACCCCCATGATTCCTAAAACTAGTAAGTACAGTTGACTCTCGATAATTCGAAGTTGAAAGAACCAATGAAAAACTTCGAATTATCAAGAGGTTGAGAAAAAACTCCTGTTGTTTTTTCTAACACATTTAAATTTTAAACTATGTAATAAAACAACAATTGTACATATGTATAAAATTACTTTAAAATATTGTTAAAAAGTACATATAATATAGTATAAACGTTATACGGAGTTTAAGAATCATGTATTGAAAGAACACATTTATGTAGTAATTCTCTTTAACGTCCACCAAATCTCTTCCATTCCTTATTGGAAATGAAATCGTTTCGGCCCCGGTTCCCTCAGATATTGTCCCCAACACCATTAGTTCTTCAAGGCAGGGTCCAGTGGGGCTGGCCCATGCCGCATTTGGTGCCACATGCTGTAAGTCACACAGATAAGCCATAAATAGTTATGTCAGTCCCCCCCCCCAACGCGAAAAACACAATCCTATTTTTCACAATAGTGAACCATCCTTTCTGAAGAGATGAGTAGCACGCCACGGGTTAAGCGAAAGATGTCGTGGATTGCTTCTCAGTAATCCCTAAAGGGAAATGTGTGAACCTTACCTAACCAGTGGGGGATTCGTTCAGTCTGTAAACAACTTTGGCCGATAACGGACCCCCGAAATCGGTGGGTGTGCCTACCAACAAAATAGTAGTTTTTTATTTATATTTAAGTGTTGTGTGTTGTGTGTCGTCATAATAAATATTTAAAACGAAAATTATGGACTGATAATTGAAAACCTGAATACGCAACCTAATTCACAACAAAAGATATGGACGGCTGACAACAGGTGCAGCCATAGCTGTCCACTAGAAGGAAAGCAATAATAAAGATGTTTTTCACCTGAGGAACCAGGAAACACAGAAAAGGGGTAGCAGACAGATGGTCATCAAAGGGGCTACATTACATGCAGAGACAATACAACACAAAACATGTAAGCTTCAACCTGTTTGCTATAGGACTCTAGATAGTGAGTGTTCGAATTGTCGAGAGTTTTATAAGATAACTTCGAATTATTGCGTGTTGTAGTCTGGCCAGTCACAGATTTTACTTCGAAATATTGAGTGTATTTAAACGTATTGTTTAGCTCGAAATATCAAGATTTTTTCTAGGGGCTGAGCATATATTTCGAATTAGCGAGAAGTTCCTATTATCGAAAGTTCGAATTAGCCAGAGTCGACTGTACCAGAATTTGTTAAATAGTTATTCTTAATATTACCACATCTAAATCTTAAGAGTACGGAAGGAACTTCAAACACACATCATTTATAAAACAGGCTTTACATCTGCATAAATACTTATGCACGCATACATATTATCCCCCTTCAAATGTCACGTTCGTCTTTGTTATTGAAATTTTCAAAGTCATTTTTATCCAATTGTTAAAGTTCCTTTTGGAAATTAAATTAAATCGTGAATAGCTTTTTATCTTACACAAGCACATAGAATGTATTCATCTCAAATGAAAATTTAGAATTATTCGTCCACACAGAAACCGTCTTCCAACATCAGAAAACAACCAGCTAAAGGCCAAAAGAATCCCACAAATAGAAATTGTAACATGTACCAGAAGAAAAGCACCGCATTGTAGGTATTGCAAACGTTTAGTCACGAAACCTTTCGTATTTTGCATTTTTTTTTAATACTGAGTAATTACATTTCCCGCCTTTCACATAATAAATTTTGATGAATACAAACGAAATAGCAAAAAAAATGACAGAAAGTAAAGCGAATAACACGTATAATATAGTGACTACCCATTGCTGCTATCAGGCTGTATAAGATATTAATTTAAATTTATCTTCACAAAATGTAAATTTTATCCTATTTCTGGAATACTATTACTTTGTAGTTATCATTATCTTCATGCACTTTGAAAATTTAAAAAAAAAAAAAAGCCACCTTTTTGTACAAAAGACACACACACACATACAAATTCAAATATTTAAAAAACGAGTTTTAACAGAATTTTGCATTTAAATCACGTTCACAGAAAGAGTTAAAAGTATTTTGTAAGCTGTAAATGTTTTTTGCAGTTTCCCTAAAAAAAGTATAAAACAGCTTGTTCATTTTACATATTTTACTCATTCTTTAGGACTGAAGTTAAAAATGATTTTGTAATATGTTTATCTCATCGTAATAATAGCGTTTTTATACAATGCTTTATTAATCATTATTTTAATAAATAAATGTCAACCGAATCATTGTTTTTCTTTTTTTTTTATTCCCCCATATTACCAATTGTGTAGTACGATAAAATACTTCACTAACAATAGTAATATGCTATCTTACTCTGTTAAAATATTCTAAGACCTTGTCTTCCCATAATTTAGCTTGGAATAAATAAAATAGAAATTTTGTTCTGATAATAGAATTATCTACAATAGAATCCTAGTTCGTAAAATAGAAATACTTTATCTTATCATAATATTTAACCACATTATTCAACTATAATAATATTGTATTTAACCTAATTTTATTGATGGTAAAACAAAACAGAATAATTCATGCGGGAAATACATTAAAATGCAGTAAAATAGAATATTGGTATTACAAATAAATCTAGAATAGAGGAATGAATCATTGTTTGAAAAGTAGAATGCAAAATAATTGCAACAATCTTGCTTTTAAAGAAACGTTATAATGAAGTAATATACAGATTCACTAATAATTTATATCAATCACACAGAAAATGCTAAATTATATATTTTCTACACCAATCTACCAATATGATCATAATCTACCAGTATGATATCTACCAATCTGGCGTGCTAAACCAATCTACCAATAGGATTCAGCGTGCCCCACAGTAGGACATGTTTGAAACATTTTGATTCCCGTAATAATGCATGCAGAGTTGGAGAATAGAGATCAATAATAGACATACAGTTTTATTATATATTAATGTTGCAGCATTTAAAGATATTTCTTGACAGCATAAAGTATACTTAAACCTTCAACAACAAAAAAATTAAAATTGTACATATATTGAATACTTTTCAACATATTTATTAAAATAAGAAATAGGTGATATAAGATATAAATATTTCCCTTCATTATAGTTGACCTTCCTTATAAGTCCTCAATAGTCCTTCCTTCCTAAGTAGTCCCTTCATTATAAAAATATAAATAAAAATTTTAATGCGAACCTAATGCTTGTATCGCTCTATTTTCATATCATAAAATCAGGGGTATAATGTGTGACTTTCAATTTGAAACGATTCTCAGCATTCAGTTGTTTAACAATTTCTTAACAGTCTCGAAATAATTTTCATATGAGAAAAGATTTTTGAAGTGAAAACTTCTTTAGCGGCGTTGGGCCCTTTTTGGTAGGGGAATATCTTATGGGTTCGCGTCACCGACATGCTCTGACTGGCGCACGCGCAGTGTGTGCTGTTCTCCTTGGACACTTTTTGGATGGGTGAAATCTCTCATGCGTTCGCGTCACCGACATGCTTATCACAGTATATCTGTAGCTATACAGTTAACGTATAGTGCCATGTATATCTTATAAGTGAAATTGAATGGATTTAGTGAAAAGTTCAATGATTATATATTGTGCATTGCTCGTTGCGATTCCGAGAATGGGCAATACATATTAATGGTTGCCGTTGATAATTCACCTGGAAAATCTATGAGACAGATACAACAATTTTTATTCGAAAATTTGATGATTTATGCAAAAGAAGGTTCTGAAATAACCGAAAAAAGATTTGGCGAAAAATATGATAATGGTTTTAAGTGGAAACTTCAATATTAATTTTGCAGATGATAAAGATCTACCACTAATTGAATTTCTAAAAAAAACACTTAATTTAAATATGTCCAATGACCGAAAACTCAGATACACATTTTACAAAATATAAAAAGACGACCGAGATGCGGTTTTTACACACACACGATACTTAGATAAATTTGAATCAAACATTTTCCTTTCTTAATACTTTAGTTACCATAAGCCTATTGTATCTTTTTTAGAAAAAAATGAAATAATTGAAAGTACAAAAAGTCTACGTATTGTTGAAATTAATGATGGCAATGATGCAAATAATTAAAGTAATGTTAAAAATCAAGTACATTGAAATTTAAGTAAATACAAATACTATCCATAAATGATATGAATGTATATTAATTGTTATTTCAAGTTAATTGTATTTATATTTTGTTATGATCTTGTGCAGCCCCGTAATATATTCGAATAATAAAAAACCATATAAAATGCATTTAGTTGTTGCTCGGAGTATCAATAGATGTGAAAACCAGATTAGTGTTAATAATTTTAATTCAAACATTATGAAATTTCAAATTTTAATACTAAAAGTTCTAAGTTTTCACTTCTATTGGCAGTCTCTATAACTGCCAATTTTTTTTACTTAGATATATAGAACCAAAAGCGTGTGCGGAAAGTGGAATAAATGCAATTTTCGCCCTCCAAACAATTAAATCTATTTAGCAATGACATTCAATAATTTACAAAATAGCTGTAAATTTAGAATTATCTTTCAGGTTATTTCGTAAATGTCTAAAATTCTGAAGATGTTTGTCAAATAAGGTCCATTACAAATTTATCGGCTTCCATCCACTCAAATATTGACAAATTTGTAGAATATTGTAGTTGGCACAGAGAACTAAGTTGCCAACCCCTGTTCTACACACACCCCATGTCCAGACACTCGCATTCGATCTCTTGGAGTGTCGTGGCCACTCCCAAATAAACCATCGATATTTTTCCCACTCAGTGAATAAATGGAAATATAATTTTGTATTCCCCTTCAGTAATGAAATCTCCTAAATGCGCACTTGGAAGGCTTCGAGAAATATTGACCGTACGACAGAGAAGTTTGTGAATATTGGGTTTCCCCATGACAGAATGTAAACAAATCAATAAGAATGAATCATTGAATTTGCATATCGTCGATACAAAACAACACACTCATTTCAAGTAATCAGTAGATCAATGTCTGATAACAAATTGCGATCGATCGTCTTTTTTAATTTTTTTTTTTCAACAACAAAAGTTCTTTTAACATCAGGCTGACACTGGCAATAAGTTGTTGTTTTTTAAATTTGGGGTAATAAAAGCGATTGCATATAAAAGCAAACCAATCATAAAAGTAAACAATAATGGCTTTGAATTAAAATGTCGGATCGAAATGATTATTTCTGGTAGGTTGTACGATAAAGCAGAGTTTTTATTGCCGCTGACCGGTCAACGTTTGATAATTTTACTACGGGTGCTGAGGGGGGAGAAGATTTGATTGTTTATAATTTAGATTGTTTTGATTTAATTATTTGAATTCAATTGTATTCACAAATATGCCTTCAGAATAAAATACAGTTACACCAACCAATTGATGGAACATTAAGTGATTGCCATGGGAAATCACACAAACCCGAGAGAAATACTCCACATTAAATAAAATGGAACTAATTTAATGTTTATTGGGTGGCCAGGTACCGTCTGATTTCACGGACTGGTACTGGTCCGCGGCCAGGGGGTTGGCGACCACTGCTATATAGTACTGATTCTCTAAGAGAAAATAATTAAAAAAAAGTGCAAGAACTGTTTAAAAGAGCATGGAATAACCCTGGTGACTTCATTTCGAACTGTAATTTTGAAAAAGAGTGTTAAAAAGGAGATTTGTTGGATATTTACTGTAAGCTAAATTGGAATGTACATGCAAAATTGATTTAAAAATATTATTACGATAAAAAATAATTTAAATGCAATTTTTTCCACAAAAAAAAAAAATTAACGTATTTTAAAAAATTCTCTTTTTAGGAAAATGTTTCCATAATAATAATTTGGATATACATACTTATGACCTACACAATGGGTCTGCTGAACTGGGACTTTTGAAAAATTCACAATATTTTCAGAGTTACGATCAATTGAGGCAATAACGGGTGTTTTTGTTAACATTTCTCTACTCTGATATAATAAAATATGAATAAATCCACTTATATAAATAACATATTTCAAAAATCTTAGTTCAACCCCTGTAAAAATATCCTAGTTACATATGAATAAAATATTACAGAAGCATTTTTCATAAAAGAACATTTTGAAAATAAATAATCCTTTCTTTATTTTTAGGCGAGAAAATTGCATTTATATATATATATATTCTTTTAATAATATTCTTAAAGCAGTTTTGTATGCATATTCTAATTCAACCGACACTAAATAACAAAACATTATCTATTTACGCGTTTTTTTCCAAAATCAGGGTAGTGATCAAAGTTACCTTAAGTATTTTTTTAAAACAGAAATTTAAGTTAAAAAAATTACGAATATAAACCAGAAAAATATTATTAAAACTATGTGAAATAAAAGGAAAGTAATATTTTTTTTTAAAAAAAGAATAAAAGAATTTTTTGAAAAACAATTTTGCATCAGAATGTAATGCATATAATAATGAGAAATAATTATTTTAAAGACGTTTCTAAATAAATGCAATTCACATAAAATTCTAAAAAACGTTTTTAATAATTAAGCATAACAAAGCACAATATAGAATGCAAAATTCTAATCAAACAAACTAATCTACTAATCACAATTAAAATGAATAAACTATCAAGACAAAAGAAAAGCCGAAAAACAAAATTAACCTTTGCAACAGAAGATGAGACAGAAACATTGAAAACAATTTTAAAAATAATGATAATAATAATCTGAAAATTGCCATTCACTTTGAAATGGATTAAACGTCATAATCACTTTTTACATTTATTACCATTTTTTTTTTTTAAATTTTTTGCACGTGGAAATTATTAAAATCTGTTATTCCACAAAATACAATTTTAAATTCCACAAACAGTTATAATAGACTCTTTGCACATTTAATTTCTTCATGGTGAAAAGAAATGTTCAATGGTATTCAAAGAACACGCGCAAAAAAACAAAACAATCATCAATAAAAAAAAAAATTTCTTTTACCGATCTGTCAAACTCGGCAAGATTGACAGCGTAACTTTTATATCCCAATACCAAACGATTTCTCTCTATAATCATCTTTTATTTATCTCAATTCAACTTAAGAAGAAAATTGCCCTAGATAAGAAAGAAAGAAAAAGCGTGGAAACAATAATAATAAAAGAAAGAATCACAATTCCTAATTATATCAAAAACACATTTCTCTCGCCTTACACGCTACATAAAAATCGAGACCCCAAAATAAAACAAACAGAATATTCCAACTTTGTACTAAAAGAAACAAAAACTTCTAAAAAGAGGATTTGAATAACAAAGTTAAAAAAGAATGTGTATCGTTTCATTCGATTTCTAGTATCGTTTCGCGGACAAGGTCGCAGAGGTGTTGTTTAGAGCGTCACGCTGCCATGGCTACAGGAGAGAGGGGGAGGATCTACCGCAATGCACGTTCCAAGACAAAAAAGAAAAAACACTCACCTGGGTCGGCGTCCATTGGGGGTGCGCCCCGAACACTGCGGAGGCAGGAATCGAACAACTAACAAAGGGTGCGCACGGTAAGCGTTCTCAATGCACCCTTCTCCGGAGTGTTCTGTCGGTGTTGGTTCTACTCGCCGGACATCGATCTCTATTGCGCATGTGCGCAGTTCCATTCACGTGTAGGGGGGGGGGCTGCTCCGCACCGGCGCGACCTGCAACGGAACTTTTCGCTCGCCATCCCAGAGTGAAAGTTGGTTAAGGTTTTTGCCGCTCGGAGGCTACTCTATTAGTCAACACTGGACCAGTAGGTCAAGGTGCCATCAGCAAGCTGCTTCTACTTAAAAAAAATTGTTTACATTTGTTTATAAGAATGCCCATAAAAGATTTCCCAACGGATGAATATTTTCTCCTCAAATGAAACCAAAATATTTCATTTTCAAAAAAAAGAAAGGGAATCAAAAGTAAGTTATGCATCTTACAAAGGGGTCAACAAACAGCGGCTCACGAGCCGCAAGTGGCTCTTTGCATAAACCGTAGTGGCTCTTCGGACTTTTTCCTCTACGTATTATTAAAAAAGTGTGTATGCTAAACAGTCTCTGTTTCTCTTTTTCTTTTATAATTATCTATTGAAATAATTTTCCCATAATTATATGCATAACATACTCATTTAACTGACTTAAGACAGTTGTTTGTGTATTAAATTATTTTCTTTCAACAAAGTTTGTGAGAATCAGTGAAAGTTTTAGAAGAACAACACACTAGCAATGGCAATTTTATATAAAAATGGCTACCCTATTCGGAAAATAAGCTTCCCAATCTTTTTATGTGCAAGGAAAACCAAAGATAATTTTCATTATTTGTGTAAATAAGAAATGATAAAATATTGTGATATTCGTATGGAGGATTTTTCATGAAGCTTGACCCATTACAAACACTTATTGGAAAGTTTAAAATAGCTTGGCATATTATTATTGTTTTGTTTTTCAGATATACAAACATATAATAAATATAATAATAATATAATAATAATGTAAGATCAAATAATGCTTAATTTATTTAATTAGTGAGATATTTGCTTAGCTCAACTCTTTCATTTAGTTTTGGCAAGTCGATCTCAAATGCGTGTATTTGCGCATCATAATTGTACGTTTTCGTCCGTTAAGTTTAAGCGTAATTTATATGTTTGATAAATTTCAATATCTAAAAAAAAAACATTCACAGTGATAGAAGCAACGTGATAAAAAAAAAAAAAAGAAACAGAGTTACAGGATATATATTCGTCAAAAAAAACTCTAAAAACAAAAATATATTGCATAAAGTAGTCGTATTTTGTTGTTGTTGTTGCTAATACCACCTGTCTGACCTAGTCAGATCGAGGCTCACGAAATTCATCATGGTATCTGGCTAAATTGTACGCCTGTTGTTAGCTGTAGCTTTGATCACCATTCAGGTGACAGTACGATTCGTCTCGGTTCCACACCAATTTTGAGGGAGAACACCCTGGGAGTGATTAGCTGCCTCCCACATCTCTTCCCCTTGTGGGGAGTTGTGCCTCGACGGTTATCTAAAGTATCCCCATGCCGCGAAGACATAAGACATTTACAAACATCCATGCCTTCTCCGGGATTCGAACCCAGACCCTATGGCAGAGCAGTCAGCGTCTCTAACCCCTATACCGGATGGACGACCGTATTTCGTAAAGTTGCAATGAATCTCGCAGACCGCAATATTATTCACGGGGAGGGGGGGCCACCTGTGGCCTCCGGGTTGGCCACCCTAATCTAAACCGTTGCCGGAAGTCTACCCCCCCCCCTTACCTATCTTCGTAAGCGTACGCATATAAATATAGCTCTCTTTAATATTTTACAAATGGCCGATGTAGCCAAGTGGTCAAGGTATCGGATCATGGCTGGCGTGTCATGAGTTCGAGCCCAGCACCACAGAAGACCCGCCATGTAGGGGAGCGATGCACGTTAAATCTGTTGAGAGCTCTAACATCCTCCCGTTGGTGTGGTAGTTAAGAGAGGGGGTGCCAGCTCAGGTGTTGTCCTCGTCACTTGACCGTGGTTCAAAATGACGAGGTCCGTTGCCCAAAGCTCTCGTGTAGCTGAACAGTGCGACGTTACTATTCACTCACTCACTTAATACCTTTCAAATTTTATTTTATTGGCTCTTCCCTCTCAAAAGTCTGCCACCCCTTGATCTAACATAACCACCATGAGTTTGGAATCATGCTCATCGCGCATCTATATTTTTTTCCGTACCCTCTCAACTGCTATGCATCCATATAATATGAAAAATCCATTTGCCAGTGTGTGTGTGTGTGTGTGTTATTTCCAACTATTTTAAAACTTGTTTTTAAGGCTGTTTTCGCCAAATGTATGAGAGCTTGAACTAAACGCGGAGTACATTTTCGGACAAAAAAATACCCGTATTTTCATAAAATTTTGTTACATTGTAAGTCACATTTGTTTTGTACTGTTTTTGAAACTTCAAAAAATATTCCACAAATAATTAACTTTTCTTTTTAACTTGCAAAGGGATAGCATTACGGCAGTGGCATAGTGTGGCCTCGGGTGGCATACGAAAATGGGTGGCGGCACACACCACGATATTTAAATTCAAAAAATATTTCAAACTCCAAATCTCGCCGGCGCTGACACAAATATCCTCCAATGTGCTCAAAAAATACGTGCTTTACATATCGCATTAGAAGCAAAATGAGAGGAATTCGTGGATGACGCTTTAATATATGCTAAAAGTTTATGTGAAGAGCTTGAAATTTCTTTTGAACCCCCAAGACGAATCAGGAGGAAGCATATATTTGGCGACGGAAGTAAATATTTTCAGTTATCGTGCGAAGATCACTTGAGACGAACAATATTTTCTTCAATAGACAGCCGAAATTCGAGAAAGATTGCAATAGTTACAGAATCTAGCGCAAAAATATGCTTTTTCAAGGCCTGAAGTGATATTGAGCATAGACGAACTTAACTCAGATCAAGCTCTCAAGACATTAATAAAGAAGAATTCCAACTTGAGCGCTTACGTCTTGAAGCTTTCGTAACTGCAACAGACCCAGGCTGTAAAAAAGAACTCATTAGGTCCGGCTTTCTGGGTTTATTAAAATATATTATTGAGTTCAAACTTGAAGATGGCTTACAAAACATTGTCATAATGTTGAGAATTTAACATCTGCCATCAGTAATGCCAGTTGCGAGAGAAGCTTCTCTAAGCTAAAATTAATCAAAAGTTATCTCAGATCGACTATGTCCACGTTAAGGCTAACAAATTTAGTTATTCTGGCAACTGAACATGACACATATTGATACTGATTATTGTATGGAATATTTTGATATGAAAAGAGAAAAAAACACGAAAAGTGCGTTTTTAATTAATAAAAAAAATTATTTTTTACTTTTATTAATTTTCTTGACCAATAATTAAAATAGAGAAGCGACAAATTTCCGGTCGGCCCCCGGCGGCGAAGGCCCACGCTACGTCACTGCTTTACGGTACTGGAGAAAAAGTAAACACATTTAATATAAAAGACAAAATGTGTCAACTAGGATAAAAATAAGTAGTAAGATAAAATAAGTAATTTACAGGATAGTGACGGCAGAATATAATATTAATGAAGCTCTTTTCTGCACTTGTTGGTACAAAAATATTCTGAATTCGGGTCCTTTCCTTAACATTAGCCGAAGACAGCTTTATACAAGTAGAGTGTTAAACTTCAGCAAGAGGATTCCATTAGGTTTTACGTCAGTGGCTCGAATCCATTTCATTTTATGGAGAACAAATTCCTCCATTTTTTCCAGTTTCAAGAATTTTGGACGGCCGCGGTAACCAAGCGGTCAAGGTAACGGACTCTTGGTTAGCATGTCATGAGTTTCAGGCTTGTACCTCTGAAGAGACGCAGTGCAGATGGGGGCCGATGCATCTTAAATATATCGAGGCTCCAACGTCCTCCCGTTGGCGAGGTGTGGAAGTTAGGAGAGGGGTGCCTGGTCAAGTGTCGTCCTCGTCACTTGACCATGGTTCAGAATGACGGGGTCTGTCGCGAAAATCCCTCGTGTATATGAATAGTGCGACTTAAGTATTCACTCACTCACTCAGGAATTTTGGAAAACATAAATAACGCATTTTTATGCACCATTGTGGCTTAATTTTTTCGTTTCTCATCTTCCATTGAATTATTTTTTAAAACATCAGTGTCTTAAAAAAAATAATCAGTTCTTCTCTTCCTTCATTTTTTTGCCACCGCATTGGAATTTTAACATTGACCGAGTCAGACTTTGCAAATTATTTTAAAATTCCTGCGTTTGTTTTTTTTTTTAAAAATTTTTTGCAAATTTTTATTACATTTTTATTTGAAGAAAAACTCTTGCGAACGGATACAAAAATATAAACAGAAATTTTTAGAAAAATATTTTCAGGAATTTGGCTAGTTGCTTGGCAAATGTAACATCTGATGCTTCAGTAAATCTGATAAAGACAACTCCTTGTTTTACCTTTTAGAAAACTATTATGATGGGACGACACAGACATTAGGAAACACGAAGAAAAAAACTATATGATTAAAACCTAGGTTATATTATTAGGGCAACCGAGACCCTTCAAATACAGCTTACAGCTGTACAAAACGGTAGCTCACCTGCCACTGAGCTCTTACACATAACAAAACAAGAATTTCGCTTTACAGAGCAGCGCCCTCTAGTAGATGCTTTTCAACATCAAATAACAAATAATGCTGCATTCGTCATGCATTAAATTTAAGAGAAAGAGAGAAAACTAGTCCAGGGGTTTTGAACCTTAATTCTCTCGCCAATTATAAAAATTATAATTAAAACTACACTGTTTGTGCTGTTTGTAAAAAATGCAACACCATGAAGGAATCATCAGAATTGAATGAAATTTGCAGCAATATCAATTATAGGCTGTTACGTAAAATAGTAAAGTTTCAGAGCCACCGCGCATGCGTGGCGTGCGCAGCACCCTCCTTATGGAAGCGCTAGTAGAAGAAGAATATTTAATAGTCGTTGATTTTAACTTAAAACCTCTCTCCCCTTTTCCTTTATACTTAATTCTTAAAATTTTATTGCTTTTCTAGATCTACTTTTAAATTCTTACTACTCATAATTCCCATCTGCAGTCAATTCCTAAGCTTACTTCCAACAGCTAACCAGTAGACACCAAGTTTCATCACTGAAACCACCCTATTGGTCTACTTCCCCCAAAGCCACGCCTCCCACCTAGCCATGCTTCAACACCAAGAACCACAGCACCAGATAGAGGCTTGAGGACTGTTGAATCAGTCCGGTTACCTCATTTCCCAAAATCACCGACGTTGATGATAGTTAATGATTATTTGTTTGTGGCGAACGTTTAGTGAGACCTAAGTAGGCCTCCATGACGAAATAAGGAGAAATTCCAACAACTTATGGAGTTTGAACGGGGGAGGATTTTCCTATCGCGCAATAGGAGCTCGTGTACAGCGTAACAGTTCCATAGTGATGCGAGTTTGGAAGCAGTCGACCGACGAGCACCGAATAACTCGAAACACTGGCAGTGGACGAAGGAAGGTGACGTCAGCGCACGACGATCAACACCTTCTCCGCATGGCAATGAAGGACCGTACAACTTCCTCCAGGCAGTTAGCAGCCCGTTGGTCAACTGCTACAGCAGTGGCGTAGCTACCGGTGCCCTCAGAGCCTGACCACCAAGCAAGGCGATCTTACGATTATTTCTCCCACATTAAGATTTGAATATAAAAAGTCGCAGCACACTATTATCACTACAACTCAGTTGAAATTATTTTCAAACTTGTAGGATTCTTTCCGTTGTGTTGCATAATGTTGCGAATTTTTACTTATTAAAATTTTTAGATTATTTTCAAATTTTTCATTTTTTTATAAGCTGTTACTTGAAAATAAATTTCAAGCTCCATGAAAAAAATCTTACATTACATCTTAAAAAAAAAACCTACACAGGAAGCAATGCCTTCCTGGTTACATTCAATTCTTAATAACAGTACGATTCATAAAAAGCTAGTTTCTTGTTTCAATATTTCGCAATGTAATCGTATCTTCAATAGATTGATATGTATCCCCCCCCCCTGCTCTTTTGCAGAGGAAGGAATTTCGAAAGTTATTGCAGTTAAAGATACCGCCGTTGACAATGCAAATTTATAGAAATAACTTCGAATCATTTAAGTGCAAAGCTAGTAAAACTGCAAGAAAATATGTTACAGATTACCATTTTCAAAAAACAGGCAAAGGAAAGTTAAAAATATTTTGATGTATTTGACACTCCGATTTCGCGAAACCGGGCGAAATATTTAAAATTCTGATTTTCAATTAGGTACTAGAAGAATATTAGATCTATTAATACACATTTGACTGGTATAAGTGCAGTCTGTCAAATATTCAATTTTCTAAGACCAATGTTTTTACTATAGATGTAGATGAAACAATTTTGTTACTTAAAGTGCGACGAGATAACAGGCCTAAACTTTCTCCTTCAATTTCTTAATGTTTACCATCTAGTTCTCACTAAATTAGCCCAGGCGTTGACTGTCCACCAATAATGTAATAATGAGCAGACACGGAGAACTAAAATGCAACCTAACAGAAATATTTACACGCAGCAACATTATTATTCTATACAATTCCTGTCACTTCTGTAGCAACAAAAAGATTATTTAGACAATTAAAAATTATTTAAGAAACTGTGGAGGCCCAAGCTTGACTCTGCATTTATCACTAATAGCAATTGAAAGCAAAATCGCATCAAACCTTGATTTAACCGAAGTTATTAAAACATATATAAAAACTAAAGCTAGAAAGAAATTTTAAACCAAATTGTTAACTTTTTGTTAATAGGTATATAACCTTCATATAATATACCTTTTGTTCCTTATCTACATCTTTTTATTTCACAATACCTATGTTATTATTTGTAATCTTGTTCGTTATTGTTTAATTTTTTATTATCTAATACTTCTCATCTTCCGGTTCCGGCAGTTCCTAAATTTTTTACAGCTGTTGTGGAAGAGGTCTGTCGTGGTGTAAAATCGAACCTGGGGATCACTAAAGCTCACACAAGAAAACTCATTCTCATGCGTATAGGTAGTATGTAGATTTGCTTATTAATGGGAGCCGCGGTAGCCAAGTGGTCAAGGTATCGGACTCCTGGCTGGCGTGTCATGAACTCGAACCCAGTACCACTGAAGATCCGCCGTATAGGGAAGCGATGCATGTTAAACCTGTTGAGAGCATAAACGTCCTCTTTTTGGTGTGGTAGTTATGAGAGGGGTGCCAGCTCAGCTGTCGTCCTCGTCACTTGACCATGGTTCAAAATTACGAGGTCCGTCTCCAAAAGCCCTCCTGTAGCTGAACAGAATGACGTTAATATTCTCCCATTCATTCATAATTTATTATGATTATGGTGCTAATTTGATATTCAAAGCTCTATCAAAGTTGTTGTCTTAGTACGCCAAGATGGGCCAACATAAAAAAATCAGATCTCGTATATCTTTTGTTGAGTTGTTACTAATGCCACCTGTCTATCGATGTCAGATCGACCCACGAAATTCAATGCGGCAAAGGGCTAGGTGTATGCCTGTCGTTAGCCGTAGCTTTGACCCCCTTGCAGGTGACAGTACGATTTGGCTGGGTTCCATCCCAATTTTGAGGAAGAACACCTTTGGATTGGTTAGGAGCCTTCCATCTTTCCTCCCCTTCCACCAACTTTACGAGAGTACTTCCGGCTCGACAGCTATTTAGAAAAACCCCATGCCGCAAAGGCAATATGCTTTTACAAACATCCATGCCTTTCCCAGGGTTCGAACCCAGGCCCTACGGCACAGCAGTCAGCGTCGGTAAGCCCTGCACCGGATGGACGACGTGTATCTTCTAGCGAGTATTAAATCAAACGAAATAGATAATGGCCTTAAAGATTATATATCTCAAATTTTAACATTTTAAGTTGTGAAATCACAACTAGCACACGATTGTACTATCTGTCGGTTTGGGGAGGGAAGGGTAAAAGAATTGATAAACATAAATTATGCATACCATTCACATCGAAATTATTTACATATTCATGTAAAATAAAGAAGACGCAAGGTAAGTACGAAAACAATTAAAGCCGACTGAACGACAAACCACCTCCAGTTCAACACTAAGATACGATTTTCTTAATTTCGGTGTTGACCTAGAGCTCTTGAATGTTTCTCTTAGCGTGAAAAAGAATGTCTTCCAAAATCCCCCGAGAGAGAAAGGCCTAATGTTTTCGGGAGGGTCCAAACAGTAATTGCGGGCCCGAGATGCTTTTCTCGCGATGGCTGAAGAAGCACAGATGGCCGATTCTTTTCATCTTCATCTGGCGACGCTCCAGACGTTCTAGCAAGACGAAACGAGGGCACTGTTCCAAGTTCCATCGCTTGCTATTCATTACTCGAGAGGACACTCCCCCCCCCTTGGAAAAGGGTTATGTCCCCCTCCCCTCCAGACCTGCTGTCTGCTCCTCAGGGTGAATTGGCCCGCAGATGCTGACAAAGTTCCAGTAGATACTATTCCTCAATCCAAGATTCTTACCAAGTTATAGCAAAAAGAATGTTTTTGGCTGCTGTATTACTGATTTGAGATATGTTGTTATTTGTTGTTCTAATGAATGCGTTATTGTGTGTGTGTGGTTCCAGAATGACAATAGCAGTCCGACTGCACTGTCGACTAAACTTGGAAACAAAACTACAGTGAAACGACTAAACTTGCCAGTTTCTGAAATGCCATGATCTGTTTTGCAAAACTTTTTATTGTGTGTTAGCTTTGTATATATTTTATTATTTAAATACGACGTATTTGTTTTTCAGCATTCTCAAAGACGAAACATCGTTCCAACTGGAATGAATGACAAACATTCGTAAAATTAAAGGTCTTTAAAATGCCTTCTTACCTAAAATTAATATTCAATAATAATTAAATGCATTGCACGAAAAGGAAAACGCCTACTTAAAGTTCTACTCTATACGCGGTACCCACCCCCCAAAAAGAATTAGAAGAGGCAGTTATATAAAAGAAATAAGTGATTTTTATTTAGAGGAGAGTTTTTCAGTTTTATCCATCATGAAGTGGTGGTTGCTGTAGCTAAGGTGTCATGGCTGTCAACTTGTGGTCTACGTTGCCTAGTTGAGGGTTCAAATCCTAGTGTCATGGCTCCATTGAAAACCTGCCATGTAGAAAGCCTGTTAAATCTGTCGAGGTTCAAAACCCTCAAGTTGACGTGGATGTTTGTAGAGTGAGGAGCAGGCTCATTTGTCATCCTTGTTACTTAATCGAGTGAGTGAGTGAGTTAGTGATTGTAGGTCTTAATGGCGTAAGAGCCAATTTTGGCTAAGCCACGCCAAACTCTTGTTCAAGTATTAAAAGTATAAAATCGCTACAGAGTTTTAAAAAAGGAGGTTTAGTAATAAAATGTAAAATCTCAAAATATGTATACATACCAGTTCTAAAAATAAAACTAAACAGATTTTGGTGGGGAATTCCCCCACCAAATCCGATAAGCATGATTGAAAAATGTCACTTCCCGTTTCTGGTCGGGGTTAAAAAGCAATATTTCACCACTTCTTCGGTGTCATACACAAGCATGTCCTCATCTGACGTGTCCTGTAAAGGTGTACTTTTTCTGGGTTTGTGTAGTGTCATCTGTATTTCCATTTTTGGTTTAAGAAGTGGTACAGCAACGTCGTTAACCGTTCTGTTAAGACGCTTTTTCCTGCGAGATTTCGAAGTTTTTTTTGAAGCTTGGGATGTAGAGGTGGTAGTTTCAAAAATAGAACTTGTTTCAGCTGGTAAAGCGGAAAACATTGATATTGTGGAGGAAGAAAGTGTTTGGTTCAAAATGTTCTTCAAATCTTGCTCATCACTAAAGGAGATCGTTTTTTGGACCTTTTGGTTGTTGTCGTTTTCTCCCCGAAGGGAAGGAATGAAAGTTGCCAGAGCCTGTAAGACAGGTTGGACTTCTTAACGATAGATGGCGACACCACCTATCTCCACCTCCACAATTTAGGCATAGAGCTGTAGGGGAGGGAAATATTCTCCAGTCCCCTGCACTCGTGGTTTCTACTACGACCACCCACAAGACTTTCGGACCCACTGATTTAATGAGCACGTACTCCGTGTGTACTCGGAAGGTATTTGGGGGCATCGGGCATCAAACTCAGGCCCTCCGGTCTGGGGTCCAATGCTCTAACCACCAGGCTACCCACGGCCTTTTGGTGACTAGAGATAAAAAGGGGATAGTGTACAAACAAGTGGTTAGAAAAAAAACATACGTTTACGAAAGGGAGACGCCACCATCCATGTCCAAAGCTGGCATGCATCAGAAGAAGGTTATGCTGTGTTGTTGGTGAGACAGCAAGGGTATAGTGCACTATGAGTTGATGACAGAAAGTGAAACGGCGGTTATTGTTCATCACTTGCTGTTTTCAATAAAGAAATTCAACATAAGCGTTTGTCTTTGGCCAACATCAAGAAGGAAATTTTTCATTACGACAACACTAAACTACAAATGGCAAAAAACATCACATAAAAATTAACAGAATTGGGTTGAGAGAGAGAAACTTTACCTCATCCAGCATATACTCCCCATATTGCACCATCTGACTCTCATCTGTTCAGGTCACTAAAAAACTTTCTTGGTGGAAATTATTGTATAAATTATGAAGGTGTCCAAATGGCAGGGGGGAAGAACACTTTTGCTCCAAACCAGAAGACTTCTTTTCCAGGGGGTTAGATAAGCTGCCAGAACGCAGGCAGACAGTTGTAACCAACATAGAACATTATACAGTTGACTCTCGATAATTCGAAGTTGGAGGGACCAATGAAAAACTGCGAATTATTAAGAGTAAGAATTATCAAGAGGGTAGAAAAAAATTTCCAAAATACACGAAGAGAAATTTTTTTCTTACACGTTTAAATTTGAAACTATGTAATAAAACAAATAATATACATATGAATAAAATTATTTTAAAGTATTTTTAAAAAGCACAAACAAAACAGTATAATTATTGTACAGAAGTTAAAAGTCCCTGCATTAAATGAATATATCCAATACATTCATATACACAATCCTACGCATCTCTTCTTCACAATAGCGGACCATCCTTTCTGAACACATGTGTAGCAAGGCCACGTGTTAAACGAAAGATGTGGACGGCTGACAATATGTGCGGTTGGTTTATTTATTGCCCACTTAAAGAAATGAAAACAATAAATGTCTTTTTTGCTTGAGGAACCTGAAAACAGTAAGAAGGGGTAGCAGACAGATGGTTATCAAAGGGCCTACGTTACAGGGGAAACAAGCAGAGACAACCCAACGCAAAACTTCTAAGCTCCAACCTGTTTATTATAGGACTCTGGATAATAAGTGTTCGAATTGTCGAAAGTTTTATAAGATAACTTCTTCGCATTATTGCGTGTTGCAGTCTGGCCAGTCACAGATTTTACTTCGTATTATAGAGTGTACAAAACGTATTGTTTAGTTCGAAATATCAAGAGTTTTTCTAGGGACTGAGCATATAATTCGAATTAGCGAGAGGTTCGTATTATCGAAGGTTTGAATTATTGAGAGTCGACTGTATTTTAGATTAAATTTTAAATAAAAAGTGAAAATTCTTTTTTTTTTTTCATTAGAAAAAAACGACAGAACTTTTCCTTATACTCAATAGAACACAAAGACTTATGAGAGATTAAGTATTATACAGATATGCATATTTTGGCATCATGTGCATCAAAATAGAGTGAACATTTCTTTTAAACTGATATTTTTAAGATGATTTAAATTTTCCTTCCACTTAAGTTCCTTCCCAGATGCTCCCATACAGAATATTTCGTTTGAAACTATTACGTTTGATAACATTTTTGCCCTCGATAAATTTGCAATATCAATGCAAAATTTATAAACTTTCCTCTCGGTTCTCTTTATTTGCTGCTACTTCTTTGAGATAAATCCCCTTCCTTAGCATGACGTATATAATTTCACATGCATTTCATTTGCGATCACAATGAGCTACATAAAATATGATATATTTCTTCTCTGCCAACCTTTAGTAAGTAATCAGTTTCAGTCCCATAAGCCTTCTTCAAAAAGGCAAACATAAATAATCTTCATTAAGACTCTGCTCTGACAGATCACAGAATTGGAACAGTTTTGTAAATGATATAACATTTTTTTTTCATGATAGGGGCATAGATGTTCGTTTCATTAATAGCAAGTAAATTCTAATTCGTGTTCTCAGTGTTAGCAAGACACATTTCTTATAAATTCGCAGTATGAGTGGCATTTTTCTCCATGGAACAAATAAGGGCTCGTTATTCCAGAAAAGAATCTAGTTGATTGGCTCATTTTGACCTCTTAGCGACAAATGTAAGCAATGAAGCTGTCAGCGCACTCCTCAGAGAGAAAAGCAAATTAAGGAAAACGATATGTTTATTAGTTTTCCAAACCAACCTTTGTTGTTTTTTTTTATGTTTTTTTAATCCAAATGCATTACCGATAAGAATTTTTTTTAATTATTAATATCTGATCGAAAAATAGCAAATTTGAGCATTCGATACTAAAATCTCATGCTAAGGAAAATTAGAAATCTAAATCAGAATATATTTATAGTAGCAGGTCAATATAATAGCGGTCCGCCAAGACAGAAAGCAAAACATATAGAGAAAATCTTCTCCATATTTGGGTCAACATACCAGGTGATTATAATTAAACTTCTCTTATAAACGGCATCCTACAACTTGAACAGGTAAACGGAATGCAAAGAAATTTTGTATATGGGCTACACACAAAATGAAACGAGTTTAAATCCCTTCTACCCTGTGACCCAGCTAAAGGTGTGGAAGGAACTAAAGGATCATACGACATGATGAATTCCAATTATTTTATTTATCATTATCAACAACTCTCAAACAAAAATAACACTATGAATAAGATAATTCAATTCATTAATAAAGTGAGAGAGAGACGAGATTTGCGTTTGGGGAGAATATGTTCAATAATGCAGCTCTTCTCTCTTTTAATATTACTTTATACAGAGCTTACGTATTTAATGACCGCACTATTGTTTTACTCTCTAAACATCGACTTAATTTAAGGTAACAATACGAACTTAGGCAGTCTTCTGTTTAACCCAAGTTTACTTCAACACTTCTGGGTTGTAGTCTTTAACAAGGACATAAACCAATTCTGGTAAGATTCCCCTTGTAGCTAACTTATATCACGTCTTGTTATCTAAACTTCTGTCTTTCTTACTTTTTGCTTAAGTATTCTCTTCACTGCCAATTCACAAAATATTCATTACTCACTTCACTTCTAATTCACTCACAATCCACTCACTCACAAACTCGTGGAGAAGGAATATATATATTAAACTTAATTTGCATATCACGTTTTCTTCTTTTTGGAGAAGATTGGCTGAAATTGCTGGCCCAAAAGAATACCCAAAAGGAGTTGTTGGTTCAAGGTCGCGTACATATCCGTCACAAAGATTGCGTTCTCGGAATTTTGAAATAAATATTTTAGTTCCAAAATGTCCACCAGAGGGCGCCTTTTCGTGAAAAACATGAAATTTAACACAAAAAAACCCGACCAAAACGGAATACAGAAACAATATTAACATTTATTGAAAAGTTTCATATCACCACATTAAGTAAAGGTAAGGGAGAAACAAAAGCAGTTCAGTTTGCAGTAACAAGAACAGATTAGGATGAAATTGCACAAGAGAAGCAGTTGTCAATCGTGTCAAGGACGTATAGGGAAAAGAACTCCAAGTGACCACTCTCATTCACCTGCGGAATTTCAAGGCGATGGACAGTGCGTTCAATAGCAAATAGTACATGAAGCGTTATGGAGTTCTTCAAGTCATTCAACCTCGCAACACCTCCAAGATACACCAGACATTTTAAATAGCCCCATAACTAGAAATCGCATGGAGTTAGATTTGACGAACGTGGTAGCCATGGATAGAAAAGGAGATACGAATAACATGCTCCTGTGTGAAGTGTTGAAGCAATAGTGCCTTCACTAACCCATGGATATATGGGAGCGCACCATCCTGCATGAAAATGGTTGATGTAAGTATCCGCTTTTGCTGTAGTTTGAGTACAACAAACTTCTGCAGCAAGTCATGGTACCAACGGCCCGTAACGGAACATATGACAGGACCATGTTCACTGATTTCCATAAAAGAAGAAGGCCCAAGGATGAATGTCGCGGTGATTCCACACCGGACAGAGACTGTAAGGGAATTTCAGTGTGGATCAGTGGATTTTCCTTAGCCCAAATGCGGTAATTCTGTGTGTTGACTGTCTTATTGAGAGGTAGAAATAAGCCTCGTCGCTCCATTGAATATTCCAAGACCATGATCGATCAACAGTAATTCTGTTGAGAAAACTGAATGTGAATCAGAGATGTTGTAGCCTGTCCCAACAAACAGCTCCTAGGTATTGCGGGTCTTGTATGGGAAGAAGTGTATTATGTTACTGAGTGCTTTTCGGACAGTGCTATGAGAATAGCCTGTCTGTCGAGAAACTGCACGCGCGCTACTGCCCCCCCCCAAACTCTGATGTCTATGACTGTGTGTCAACAGCTGTCTTGATGGCATCAACAAGTACCGGGTATGACACGTTTACGGCCAGGTTGAATTCCCAATTTCCCCGCTTCTTCGAATCTCTTAATTATTTCCCGGATACCTTTAGTAGGCATTGGTCCACGCCGTAGGTTCTTTCTACGACGAAATTCACGAACTGCAGCAGAAGAATTCCCCTTGTTTTCGCAAAACAGCTTCACCGATAACGCACGTTCAACTAAAGAGACCGTCATTAGTATAGCCCTAAACATCGACTTAAACTTGACAACACCTGCGAACGTTTTATACCCTAACCTGTTTTGCATAAAGCTTCTTCTTCTTCCCAAGCATGTAAATCTTGACATTTTTCTCCTACAACTGACAGCTTTTCCCAGTTTTACATTTTATTACTCGGAATTCTCGTTCTGGACTGTTAATATTGTTTCTGTATACTCCGTTTTGGTCGCTTACGAGTATTGTGTCAAATTCATGTTTTTCACGAAAAGGCGCCCTCTAATGGACATTTTGGAACTAAAATCTAATTTTTTTTTTCAAAATTCCGTGAGTGCGTCTCGTGTGTAGTCCATGTACAAAATTTCGTTCCATTCCATTCACCCATTTGCGCTGTAGGATGCCGTTTTTAGGGGGAGTTTAATTATTGCCATCTGGTATATTTGTGAGCAAAGTTTCTTATTGCATGAAGATCAAAAGGATAAATACAGATGCAAGTTGGTTGACACTAACTGTGGTGTGAATTGCAAACAAGTAATCTCACTCCTGATTTCAAAAAATTGTCGAAAAGTGTGATAGGGTACATTTGTCTCATTAAATTGATTCTAAAATTAAACGTGCTTGTAAGCCGCCCATCCGGTACAGTGACGCTGACTGCGGTGCCGTAGGGACTGGGTTCGAATCCCGGAAAAGACATGGATGTTTGTGTTATAATGCTTCCTTCTTTCCTTCGTGTGATGCATTGTGTGGTGCACGGAGTTTATAAATGTTCTCAATAAAAAAGAAAACGTGCTTGTAGCTATAGATGATATGGCTCCAGCACTTTAAATAAATTGAATAAAACTGGCGCTTTTTTATTTAACACTAAATTGTACCATGGGTGGAAAAATCAATAAATATTTTGTTTTCACACGCATAGAACAATTTACACAGTTAACTAATAATTGCTATCCTAAAAAAGGGACTACCCTCCGATATCTTCCCCTTTCACAATGCGACTCCCCCCCCCCCAACCAAGACAATTGCCCACCTCTGGTGTGTAGAGGAATGTTAGATATTTGAATATGAGGAGAAATTTTAATAATCTCAAACATTTCCTTTTTCAGTTCCTTGCTGCTTTTTAATTATACTTGCCATTTCATTAAAATATACACATCTGCATTATTTTTCAATTCCTACACTATTAGCTAGCTCACTCTATATATATTTATCTTGTTCAAATTTTCAATCGTTAATAAAATGCATTTTATAGCATTCAATCGAGCTGAAATTTTATATCCGCCATCATTTTGGATGACAATACAATAATTTTATAGTAATTAATAAAATTAATTGATTAAAACTAATTATTCAAAAAATTACAAATACAGCTACGTTGGCATCATTTTTGGCGACTTGGGTCAAAACTTGAAAAGGTTTTTTTCTCACACACATTTTAAAACGCTCATTTGAACTGAAATTTTCTTTACACTATTGTTTTGTGTTACAACACGATAATTTAATTATAATTATTTAAAATTACTGACTGAAATTAATTATTTAAAGGATTATAAATACAGCTACGTCGGTTTCATTTTTAGCGACTTGGGTCAAAACTTTAAGATTTGTTTCCCTCACGTTTTAAAGCTGAACAGTTGAACTGAAATTAAAAACACGATTGTTTTGGATGACAATACGATACTTTAATGATAATTAATAAAAATTAATTGCCAGTTAATATTGTGATTCTGTCATATGTATATACACATATTTATATTATGCTAGCTTTTACCCGCGGCTTCGCACGCTTTGATATCTTTAAATAACTGTCAAAGTCATAATCATTATTATTAGAAAGTAAATAAAATATGATAATTTTTTTACTGCTTGACTGGGAGCATTAAAAGTTAAAAATTCTAAAATTGAGCTTAGTTTTAAAAACTGAAAACATACTTTATTATCATAATGAACAACAAAATTTCAATAACTTAAACTATTAATATTTTGAAAAGTTAAAATATCTACGTTTAATAAATAATTCCTCTTCAAAAGAGCTCAAAGCAGAACATTATTCGAGGATGCTACTGTATACCATATTATATGTTTTTTCGTCAGGAGCAAATATGTGAAGATTTCTTTAAACTTAAAAATGTTTTGTTACTCTAGTTGTTTGTTTATGAAGCTCTCATTTATTATTTTTTAAAAAGTGTATCCGAAACAGCTGCTGGCATACTTAATTGAACAGTGAATAACTATCACAAAAGAAAAATTTTCACATGTGTCAGCGTATTATCATGTGCGCGTAACACTATGTCTTGTGGTAAGCATCGGTCGCCAGTAACGAAGACAACGACTACATTAGCTCAGCTTGGCGTTCAATTTGGCGTTCAGTTTCACGTTCACCCGTATAGTTTCCGTTCTCGTAAGAATACGGGAAGAAAGTATACCCTATGTTACTAACTGATAATGTAGCTTTCCATTAGTGGAAGAATTTTTAAAATCGGCTTAGTAGTTCAGGCGTGAAAGCGTAACAAACAAACAAACTTACATTCACATTTATAATATTATTAGGATAACTGTAACAATAAGTAAAAAATAACTAAAATAATTTTTTTTTGTTGATCTAAGTAGGAATTGACTTAAAAGAATTTTTTATATTACTTGCTCATTTGTGCGTTTGCACGAGGTTAAAAGGCTACAAAGCTTTTAAAATCAATATTTAGGTTCCATCGAAGAAGAAGAAAAAATTTTAAACAGACGCAAAAAAAAAAAAAATGTGTACTCGTTTTTTTCCCAAAGTATGGCGTACGAACAAAAAAAAAGATGTACATTCATTAATTTTATGTACCTTTCTTGTTTTCTTTTGTTATATTGCAGAAAATTCAAAATAGTTTAGTCAAGATGCCTTTTGAATGAAGAGTTGAACGAAGTTATTAAGAAAATATATTATTGATTTTTGGTTTGTTTCCTTATTGATAATTAGTTTTTTTTCCCCAAAAAATCAAAAAAATTCTTGAACACCCTCATGAGGAGAACACTTTAAAAAAAAACCTAGAATATATTCATTTCCCTCTTTCACGCGTATTAACAATTTACGTCAATTCAGCAAGGAGCAGAAAAGACAAGGGCACAACAGACTTCGGTAAGATCATCAAAATGAGAGTTATCTCAAGTTTCACTTAATGTGTGTGAACATAAAAAAGCGACTTATTGACTAACTTAATTCCGAGATCTGCGGAACTTGAAATTTGGAAAGTTTTTTATCTTAAGCAGAATCTATTAAGAACGGATTTTTTGGAAATCCACTCCCAAGATGGCTACAAAAAACTAAAGATAATAATACCTCCGTTTTAAATCCTGTCCTTTTTAAATCAAGGGGCTATAAGAATATTTTTAATCCAATCGATACCTTAGTGTTGGGACTTAGATATAAATAACTTAAAAGAATAATATATCGCTATACAATATCATGAATACCCAGCGAAGTGGGCGACTAGTATATATGTGTAACACAGCTTAATTTGAGAGAGAGAGAACTGTGTGTGTGTCTTTAACTTAATATTAATTTAAAATCTAATCTTGTATATTTTCTCCGTGTATCTTAACAACGAATACAATCGAAACGCCTGTTTCATTTTATTTCCCAAATTAGAAAGATTAAGCTCTTCATTTTGATTCATATCCTATTCATAGATAAAATAGCTAAATAACTTACGCAGGCACTTTTCCATGAGAAGGCGGGTGCTAAATTTCTCCATAAGACCACCTACATATTTTATAAAATAACAACTAACTCCCTTCACTTGAACACGGATTATAATATTCTCATTAAATTTTTTCCCTCGGCTTTTCCTTTTTTGAATGAATGAAGAGATTCTGCTGCCTTTTATGTCAATCGGTAAATTCAGCGAAAGGTCGCATAAAACTGGGGGCTGTATCAATGATACGCCCCCCCCCCGAACTACAATGTAAGAAACAAATCCTGTAACACGTGCAAGAAAAATCGTGAAATGTTATCAATAGTCCCATTAACAGAGTTCCCACTTTAAAAAAGAGTTCTTAAGGAATTTTGATATAGGGCCCACTCAGGACTAACTACACTCTCTTTCGTTGTTCAAAATAAATTAACAGATTCTTTGTAAACTACTCACCTATTTTTCTTACCACAACTCATTCTTTTCAATTCCTGCTATTAGTTCACACTCTCTCTATATTTATCTTGTTCAAATTTTCAATCGTTAATAAAATGCATTTTAAATCACTCATTTGAGCTGAAATTTTATACACACGATTATTTTGGTGACAATACAGTAACTTCATTATAATTAATAATAATTAATTGATTAAAACTAATTATTCAAAGAATTACAAATACAGCCACGTTGGCATCATTTTTGGCGACTTAAGGACCATTTGGGCGACTTGTGTCAAAACTTGAAAAGGTTTTTTTTCTCACATTTTAAAGCGCTTATTTGAGCTGAAATTTTCTATACACTATTGTTTTGGGTAACAATACGATAATATAATTATAATTAAACAAAATTAATTGTCTGAAATTAATTATTTAAAGAATTAAAGATAAAACCACGTTGCTTCATTTTTAGGGACTTGGGTCAAAACTTTAAAAGATTTTTTTCCCTCACGTTTCAAAGCATTCAGTTGGAATGAAACTTTATATACACGATTGTTTTGGATGACAATACGATACTTTAATGATAATTAATACAAATTAATTGCCACTTAATATTGTGATTCTGTCATATGTATATGCATATTTATATTAATTGTAACTATTTAATAAAAAGTAACTAAATTTTTTTTTATCTAAGTAGGAATTGACTTAAAAAACTTTTTTTATGTTACTTGTTAAAAGTCGAATTACTACGCGTGTGTGTATTATGCTAGAATTAGTGGCGTAACGTATATCTCCGCATCGTGGGATGAATTCGGGGCAGGGGGCAGGATTCCTGACTGACTGACGCCTTTGTAAGATCCTGCTTTGGGCCCAAAACCTTACATTACAGGGGAGTCCTAATATTCTCCATTACACCACTTGCCAGAATAGTATTATTCGAAATTCGATAAGATACATAAAAATAAATCCCACAACTTCAGCCTTATGAGTAATAAAAGGATAAAATCGTTTTTCTGTACTTCTACTGGATTTTAGAAATGGATGTCTCAGTTTGTTGTTACAAAAAGCTCTCTATCCTTAATTTAAATTGAATTACGCGCCAATCACACAATAAGATGGGGAAACAAAAAGAAAAAGAACTTTAAAGCAGTCGCAAAAAAAACTCTAAGATAAGCTTCGTTAGAGGACTGAAATAACTGTCTGTTCCATGAATGAAAAGATACAAATAGGAAGGAACATCTTTATTTTTGTTTCCTAGCGCAGGTGTTTCCGTTCACAGGAATGTCGTGATCCATATGAGAACAACATCTCTCCTGCTGAAATTGCATTCGATATCAAATTAAGCTCTTCGATTTATATTCTTTCTGGTTGCGATGCCATTCTCATTGCTGCTGTTTTATGAACCATTCAGGTATAGACGAAATCGACATTCAAGTCTGCAAAACGATGGGATTTTTTTTTTTTCGAATGAGATAATTGTGAGGTTTTAGACGCTTCGTGAAAAAATAGCTTTGGAGTAAATGTTATTATACAGAAGATGATGGCAGGGTGTTTAGAGTATTATCAGAATTTTTGTAACTCTCGGAAAAAGGGCTTTTTCATATGGCATTTGGAGGAATTATACGGCATTTGTATTTTGTTTTTTAAGATTTCAGCTTTTAAGACCTTTATTAATACTGACAGCATTATAACAACAACAACAAAAATCTATAAAAAGTCTAACTTTTCCTCTCAATTTTAAGGATAAAATTTGCTTTGAAAGTTTTTTGTTTTACTAAAACTTACATTTGCCATTCATATCTGAATTCATCTTATGAGATCTCTAACTTCTGTCTTAATTGTTCGACTGTTTTATTTTTTAATGTCCCATTTCAAAAGAACTTGACGCTTTACCTAGTTATCGAACCCAGAGGGTTATCAGCTACGGCAGTGTTTCTCAAACTGTACGGGGCGCCCCCTAGGGGGGGGGGGCGTGATAACCAAACTTTGAAGGCACGAGCATATCAAAAAGTCGAAAATAAAATATTATTTTAAAAAATTAATTTATTGAAAGGAGGCAAAACAAAATACATTCTGACATAATAAATGATAAAATACATATTTGCATTGATATAATATACTTATAATTGTATAAGTACCCTACAATGTATTTAATCATTAATTTATCAATACTAAACTAAGAATAAATTTAATAATTACTGCTGACTCCCATGGGATTGTCATATACAAAGCGAAAAAAATTTAATACAGTGCTGTGTGGCCAACGTAAATGCAACACCAAGAAAGACAAGAGATAGCACAACAAAATTTATTTTGTAGATAACATGTTGACTAAGTATCAAATGATTAAATTTATAGACTTCTGTGAAGTGTGGTTCCTACCAGAATCAGTAGCCGCCATTGTTGGAGATCACCGTTGCCACACGCCTCGGCATTGATTCAAAGAGGCTTTGGATGTGTTCTTGGGGTACAGCAGACCAAGCAGCTTCCACACGTTGCCAAAGTTGATCTGGTATGGTAGCTGGGGGTGTAATCTGGGTCAATCGTTGAGCAACCATGGACCACATGTTTTCTATCGGCGAAAGATCCGGAGAGCGAGCCGGCCAGGGAAGCAATTCAATCTGGTGATTGACGAAGAACCTTTGGACAATGAGTGCCACGTGTGGTCGCGCATTATCCTGTTGAAATATGGCTATGGCCAAGCCCTGAAGGTAAGGAAGGACAACTGGCTGTTTAAAGTACCGGAAATGCGTACTAGAGGAGTGCGAGAGTGATATCCAATACCGCCCCATACTATAATACCCGGGGCAGGACCAGTGTGGCAGTGCATAACTGCATTCTCTCTCTACGGTGTCTCCAGATTCGAATCCGACCAACGTGGTGTTGCAGACAGATGCGTGACTCGTCAGTAAAGACAACTTCATTCCATTCTGCCGCCCACATCCTTCTTTCATCGCACAATTGGCGGCGGAGACGTCTGTGGTTCCGTGTCAAGGGTAGACCAAGCAACGGACGTCTTGCGGACAGACCACTCTGCTGTAAACGGCGTCGAATGGTACGCGCAGACACTGATTGATGCGTTACAGACTCAATGTGCTGTGCTATGGTTCGTGATGTGACTGAGCGATCCGTCACTGCCATGCGCACAATTTGCCTGTCCTCACGTGAAGTGGGGCACTGAGGTGGATGCGATCGACCACGTCGGTCGGTCGTACCCTCCTGCATCCAACGATCACATATCCGCATTACAGTTGTTTGGTTTCGTTCAACACGCGACTACCGATTTCCCTGAAAGATAACTCACAATCTCCAAGCCTTAAATAGCGCTTTGAAGTGGCGCCACAGGCGTGCGTGATGTGTGTCTGCGCTGAAATTCTAATCATTTGTGCATATCTCATCTCCGCTAATGTGCATGTTGTAAACTTCATGTTATTTGCGTGCTTCCTTCAGGGTGTTGCATTTACGGTGCTCAGCAGTGTACTTATCTTAATAATCTATGCAATTTATAATTTCAGTCGTATTATAGCCTTAGCATCCAAGTACATAATTATTGCAGTCAATACAATGTTATTGTATGGGGAAGGTGCGTAATGAAAATTATGATTGAAAATTGGGTCGAAAATATTGAAAGTTTTAGAAACACTTGGCTACGGCTATCGAACCCAAAAATTTTAAACTGTACAAGGTCGATACCTGACTTAATACCCTACTCTGGCACACTTCCACACCAAACCACATGTGAACTTTGAGCCTACACAGATTTAACGTACTTCAGCATATCTGTACAACGGGTCTTTAGCAACACCAGGACTAGAATTCCCAATCAGACAGAAACATTGCCAGCCACGAGTTCACAACCATGACTTCTCAGACACCGCATCTAGTTTAAGTTCATTCAATGTATTTTTACTTCAGTTTCAAATTATTAGAAATATTATTATTGTTGCGTAGATAAAGATTCGTGGATTTTATGTGTGTGTGTGTGTGTGTGTGTGTGTGTGTGTGTGTGTGTGTGTGTGTGTGTGGTGTGTGTGTGTGTGTGTGTGTGTGTGTGTGTGTGTGTGTGTGTGTGTGTGTGTTGTGTGTGTGTGTGTGTGTGTGTGTGTTATCAGCCCCAAAGAACAGAACATTTTTTTTAAGGATCCAACTGGTTGCGCGACAACTTTATTATTTTTTTTTAAATGGAGATATGGGGATTTTTTTTTTGTTATTGTTGTTTGTTTTTAGATTTGTTTAATACATTTTAAGAAAAATATGAAGAGAAGAGAATTAAGAAGAGAAAAAGAAATTATTATTACTAAAATGGAAAAAATGGGTAAAGATTGACAAAAAATATCATAAACGCGGCCCATTCTGTACCAAAGGCTTACAAACAAATTTTCAATTTTTTTCATTCTAATGTGTTGCTGTGTTGTTCATTTTTAAAATGACCTTCAGGATAAGAGATATTTTTTTTACAAAAACTAGAGTACTTTATCTCAGTTATTATATGAAATTGCTTTAAAAAAAAACAGTGATTATATTCACAGAATGAACTGTAAATTTTGTAATAAAACAGTGATTGATAAATTTGAAAGTTAAAACAATTCTATTATTATACAGAACTTACAGAAAAAATTTCACACAGTTAATTATTTTCAAAAATTTTTTAACAATCGCTGGTCCCGTTTGATTATTTTAAAAAAATCATATTTCAAGTAAAACGCGTTTTAAAGTATGACATCTTGCTTAAAGTAATGGCATCTGCTTTTACTAAAACACTTGTAGTGCTTGTTCTAATGAACGGAAAATGATAAACTTTGGTATTTTTATAAAGTTAATAGGATGCCCTATAAAATAAAATCATAAAAAAAAAAAAATTGTCAATTTTTGGCAAAATTCACAATTTTAAGGTAGTCGGATACCTTAAGAGCGCGATGAAGTTTATTGCAGAGAAACAATTCTTAAAGTACATGATATTGCAGTAAAATTCGCGCACAATAAATTCCAGAAGGTTTTCACGCCTAAAGCCCTCCCATGACTTAACTATCAGGGACTAAAAATACAAATACGAATCGATAAAGGTTAGCCGCAAGCAATCGTTCAATCGTTAGTAAGTGAAGTCTTCAACAGCAGACTCAGTTTCCACAAGCGACTGCTATTTACCTTCACGGGTACCTTCCAACGCTTTCTCGAAAACTCCACTTACGTTATAGGTCATAACGTTATAGACCATGGGTGTCTAAACTATGGCCCCTTGTGGGCCTCATTGCAAAAATAATTTTTATTTCTAAGCCGCACACACGATATATTTTTTTAAAAATTAAAATAAAAATTAACTTTATGTAGTTTTATTACAATAAATTTATTTATTTTTATTATAATTTTTTAATATTTTAATTAGACATGAATAGGTACACATTTATTTTAAATTTTTAAAACTTCCGTTTCATTTATAGTTTGAATTTCATAAAGATGAAAAAAATCAAGTTAATGAGATGAATGAATTTGCGTTTGTGTTGAGCAAGCAAATCGATATCGGGTTCAATAGACGAAGTTGCAATTCTTAATGCATTTTCAAGATGTTTGTCAGTGATTTTTGTCCTACTTTTGTTATTTATGTGCTTCGTTCTTGGAAAATAACTGTTCACAAATATAAGTACTGGCAAAAGCTGTGAAGACATTAATAAAGCATGAGTGGGAGAATTAGGATATTTATCGCGCGGTGTAGGTAGTCTTAATAAAACTCCAGTATATAGAAACATTCACAAATTTTTCTTTAAATTGAATGTCACTTTGCAGTTAAATGCATTCCTTTGAAGATTTGAAGGTAATTTATTTATTTCTAGAGAAAATGGGGTAGAAAATATATTGAAATACTCTTCGTTTTTTCGAAAATCTTGAAATTTTCTTTCAAACTCCTCAGTTAAATCGAAAATTAATGCAGCATATTTTGTGCATACATTTATTTTATTTATAAAAATGTGTACATTGAAATATTTTCATAATTTGTGTTTGGGCCGCACTTTAGACAAGCATGTTATAGACCTTTACAGCAGGGGTGTCTAACTCACGGCCCACAGTGAACATTTTTGAGGCCCGGCCAATATACCGACTCACAATAATATATAATACAATTTTAAAAATTCTCTCGAAGTAGGAAACATAGTAGCAGGGAAGAGATATGAAGTGCTGAGGATGTAAACATTAAATTTTTCTTGTCCTTTTAGAAACCGTAAAATTCGGCGTATAAAGCGTACCTATACTTTCAAGCGACAATTTTTAGTTTTTAGGTATATTCACTGTATAACGCGCACTCCCTTTTTTACGAAGCAACCTAAAATGTGCGTTCATAATGCTCTTATGTTTTGATGTCATTTATTTGAGGTATCACATCACAAGATTTAGAAAAAAACCGTATACTTTTAGAACTCTGACCCTTAAAGGTCATAATTAATACCATTTCTTTTAAAGAAACAGATTTCGATCTATGTAGAAGTCTAATTTGTGACGGATATATAAGCGTCCTTAATCACTAATCCTCTTTGGGAAACTTTGGGGCCAGCATTCACGTTCATTCACAGCCTCTCAAGAAGAAACCCTGGTATTTAAATTAGTTTGGCTATATAAAGTCTAAGTTTTATAGATGTAAGATAGAAGGAGCAGGTGAGCTGATACATAGGTGAGAATATTAGAATATTTCATTGAGTATTTCACAAATATAGCGCGAGCTAAGGAAGGAGTTACTAAGATAATAAATTATTAGATTAAGGATCTAAGATAGATTGAATTAGATTTAGTAATCAGATCACTAGCGCTTGTTCACTTTGTCGTGTTTACTTAGAGTTGTTCATTGAGAATAGATTGCTCGCTTTTTATATCACTCCTAGGGTCTCCTTTTGTAGTTTCACTTGTGATTTATTGTGTTTGAAGAGTAATAAAATAATAGTTATTATGGAAGTTGTTGGTGATGCTTTGTTTCACCCCCACACCCTTAGGTAGGCAAGACGATGAAGGAATGATGCCAAATAAGTCGCGCTCACAATTTTTTTTCTATATTCATCTTTGTTTCTTGATAAAGCTGTCGTTTTTATACCCGGCGTATAACGCGCATCCGTAAATTTGGATTTCCTTTTTTTGTGTTAAAAGTGCGTTGAATTTTACGGTGAGTTTATTATAATGTATTATTCAAAATAAACCTACGTTTTTATGAATATTTATTTATTTATTTGCTGCCCACCTAAAGGTCAAACTTGTTGGCTTGGCCCAAGTTAGCCTTTGATTTGACACCCTTGTTTACAGTAACTTCTCGAAGCATCCATAAGGTCACCAAATCGCTAAAAATGATGCGAAAGTGACTGTATTTGCAATATTTCGCCAAGTTCGCCTTGAAACGCAATTATAATGTAAGAGACGGCATTGCTTGCGAATATTACAGTTTTTAGCATAAAATAATTTCAACAGATATTTATATTAACCGTAAGCTAACAAATTTAAATTATTTACACTATTTTAAGATAAAATGAAGCATTAATAACATAAGATTCGTGACAATATTTTCCAATAAAGTTACGACATTCTTTTATTCGTTTTTTTTTCTGCATACTCTACTCTATCAAAGTAATGAGAGAATAAAAGCGATTTAAAAACTATAGAAAAAATGAATACAGGCTCTTCCTTGAGAAAAATAAACAGATTAAAAATCTAATCATATTTCGATTACATCTTTTATACTTTCCAGATTCTAGTTATCTTTCATTTGCAATACTTGAGCAGAGAAGTAAATTTTAATTTTAATGTAGAGGAAGTTCTTCAAAATGAAATTAAAGAAACATTTAATGTAAACACCGTTGGAAAAAAAATAGATTTTGGCAATCTCATTTGCGCACTTTCTCGAATGAGAATTTTTTGTTTCTTTTCTTTTTTTGCAATTATGTTCAAAAAGTTGGCATCAAAATGTAATTAGAGCTTTCGAAACAATGGAGAGAAGCATCTCCATCCTAATACGTATTAAAAGGGACGATTACTGAGAGAAATTCAATTTGCGAAATTCGTCTTAAAATGCTGGCTTCTTTGTCAAGCCTTTTTTTTTCCTGCACTTAAGTAAGTTGTTAATATTTTTACATTCAAAATCTCTTTGTTGCCCTTGTTGTAAATTAGATTATGAATTTAACTTGGCCTTAGATAATCGTGAAAGATAAAAGATTCCATTTGACGATTTACAAATTTTAATAAAAAATCATGAGGATATTCTCTAATTAAGAAGTAAACTCGTGATATTTTCTTATCCGTGCGTTCATTTTGCATGTTTTTGTGATCCCTTTTTCAAAAAACAAATTTGAAATAATAAGGAAAACACCTGTGGAGATTTTATGAAAGTACTCTTCGTTGCATTTATAAAAATACAAAAAAAAACCCTTGTTTTTTTTTCAAGGTTTAAAACTACACTAGATGGCTTACTGGCCGTTAACCTCATTTCTCTGAAGACGTAATATTGGTAAATAAAGGGGAATGTTGGAGTTCAAAACGTTGTTTAACCCTGCCATCTTAGTCCTAAGCATAAGAGTTCGTAAATACAGTTGAACGTCATTTATCCGAATCAATTGTGACCGGACACTGTTCGGATACGCGATTGTTCGGATAACCGAAAACCGAATACGATCCATGCAGTTTATGATACTGGACACTATACAAATATTGAAAATCATCACATGCGGGAAACGTGCTTGAAGAGAAAGCAAAATAGGTGCAAAATGTCGCAATTTTACCTTGATTGTAGAAAATAATCATTTATTTTTCGCTGTACCATTGCACACCTTCGTTTTTTCGCTGAAGGGTCTCTGATTCTCTTCAGCAGCAGTGGTTGAGTAGAACAGCACTGTGATTGTTGTTCGTACCACTCCCATAGCTATCTCTAAAACAAAAAACGCGTCAGCATTTGATTGACCTTTGCTACTTTCGTTGTTGTTGTTCTCGTCTTCATCCGTTTCATCGTCAACAGAGTTGGATTCTTCTTACACGAAAGTCACAATCTCGTCATCATTTAGCATTTGAAATCCACAGTCTTCTGCATCGCATGCCATCCAGGTTTCTACATCAACAAAACTCAACAAAAGAGCACGTATACACCACCTCACTTCGAAACAAACTGACCTAGTATTTTCCGCGCAGATGTTTACCAAATCACACAGCTGAAATTCCCCGAATATCCCTCACCTTGGGTTTTCCTGTCACTTTTGGCGTCACAGAAAACAAATGTTGAGCATTGCACTGTTCAAAAATGGATCCGGAGACTTTGGTTCGGATATTTGACGCTCCGGATAAAAACGCTCGTATAAACGATGTTCTGCTGTATATTAATGTAAATGTTTTATTCTGTTGAACGGCGGTGATGAATTTCGCTACATAGTTTACCACCAAATGCCTGTACAACTCTATATGGTGCCACCAGGAAACTTGGGAGAGTGGTGCACTACAGGCTATCGAACCGAAAGTGTGGACCTTTTTCTGCCCCACATCAGTAAAAAGCCCTAGCCAAGGATCAATCTAGCTGTGGCATTGAAAGCCTGCTTGAAAGAAGGTACAGGTTTGAAGGAACAGTGATCCCTGAATCCCTCATGCTTGGATACCTCGTGATAGAGAAGGCAATCTTCGGAAGAAGCGAACAGTTTATGAACCGCGATGGTAGAAGTTAGTAAAACCACATATCTCAGAACATCTTAAGCTCTTGCCTCTCCAGTAATTGGAAAGCCAGAGCAATCCTGTGTGAGAAAGTAACTTAAAGACAATGCGTGAACTTGCCAAATGATCTCGGTAGTTCAGTGGGAACGCCAAACCCAGAAGGAACATCAACTTGAAACATCATCCACAATTCTAGAATCTGGTCCAGAGCTATTCTGAGACCATTTTCTCAAACTCTCGGAGAATTTTACGAGAGGCTAAATTTTCTGGCCTGTGCTCGAGGCAGTGCTGGCGGAAAGTCGCTTAAAATAGTACAACATAGGCATGAATATAGTCTCAGCATGAGAAATTTTGTCCTAAGTCCTATCCCATGACGGTGCATTCCCGTAAGTTCCCGGGTAAAGTCGGTGTGTCAAGCTTAGACTGCTTAGAGAGCAGCCAGGCTACCCTGCGACTCAGGAAGTGCTTATTATAACCTTTCGGCAATGTCCAAAACGACAGAACCCTGTTTTTACCAATAGTGGTTTTCAGGTATAGAAGATCCCGTAGGACAGTGATATCGCTTGCCCCGGACCCTATTATCGGGGCCATAAGTCGCTTTTTACAAGCGCTAAGACGTTGCGAGGGAGGCCATTCCCAACAAGTGTATTTTCGTATTGTAAATTCCTGAAGCTATACGAATATGGGTGGAGGACTACAGACTTTCATTTGGACCCACTTGGCTCGCCCAATTGTATGCCAAAAAAAATCTAGTTTGGTGCTCAAGCCGTTTTTGTTGCTTCGAAGATGTTATTGCAAGAAAATTCATATAGGCCAACAGCACCGACCAGTAACCCGTATGCACAAGTTTGTAGAACGGGTACCGGGTTTATACTCTCAGCTCATGTTTTATATTTATTTTGCTGTTTATTGCTTTTATATAGATTTTAAGCAATTGAATATAATATAGTAATCTTTTGAAAAATGGTCAGATGAAAATTGTTGGTAGATTAAACAAATAATTCATTCTTAACTAAGTAGCTTAGTTTTTTTCTCCTTTTAATTCTCACTAGTTATAGTAAATGAATGTGTTATGTACGAAACACTCGCAATCAATATTTTTTTTAGTATAAACCAAAGGATTTGATCGAATTCGCATTTTTATTTTTGCCGCTCTAATTCAGGAAGAATTCGAATTTTTTTATTTTCACTATTTAAAACATGCTCCAAAAATGTTATTTTGTATCTTCCTGTCGATTAAAATTCCATGTACATTGATTAGTTGTAAATTAACATTGCTTTTTGAAACAATACTAGGAATGCACAGCTACCAAAATGGCATTAAGATTTCCACAAAACAACATAAGCGATATTTTGTATTATAATAACGTTATTTTATTTCTTCACCACTTGAATGCTTTTCTGCTATAAATTTGAGTCTCAGCCATTTCTCGCTCATAATCAACCTGGCTCCGTGCCATGCAGACATGGACCAGTTTCCCCTAAAAAGTCTTCTTTCGTTCTCTGTGAGGTATTTTCCCTGGAGAACTGCATTTTTTAAAATCAAAAATGTGGATTTTTTTTTTTGCACTTATCAGTTGCAATTGCAACTGATATGACATGTAATTATAAAACCACTATTTTCTTTTTTAAAACAGTCGATTTTTAGAAAATTACGTAAAGTCTTTTTCAAATTATTTAACTTTTTAAACATAATTTAAGTTTTAAATGAAGAACTGCGAAGAAAGAATTAGAATTCTGCCATGCTTTTGTTGATATGCTTTCGCGAACCAGTCAACTCGTATTTTAAAAAATAGATACATTCTTTCTGTTTTTTAACTCTTTCATGTGCGCTGAATTTTTGACAAAACTAATGCACTGGAGAAAAATTATAAATATTTTAGATAAACCTCACAAAACTGTAATTATTGGGCAAAAAAATCTGGTACATATTAATAATATTAAACACTCTTTTTCAAATAAAGGGTATCCAAAGATTTGAAAAATAGGTGGTACATATTTTGTACCACCACGGTTCAAGCAGCATGATAGTTCTGGAAATATGATTTTTTCTTCCTTAGGCGCAATGGAATTTTCCATTCTGTACGAACTTGGATTGCTTTTGTTCTGCAAGCAGCGCATCGTCTCGTGGATCTTTCTGGCTGGTGGGCAGAGCTTTTTAGGCGTGTTTTTTCGGCACATAGGACTTCTTATTCTTGATGTGAACACTTTTACTGGAGGTCTGACACTTATTTCTTGAAGTTATACACATGCAGGGAGAGAACTGATCAAAAATCTCTGGATATATCTCTTCTGAAGTCCTTCCAACTCAACTTTGGAAAATTAATTTCCCGATAGATGACATATGCATAGACTACACTGGCATCTACGATGTACCAGAAAATTCTATGCCACCATTTTTTACTTATTTTATTATTTTAAGAAAATGCAACTTACAACAAATCTATCTGGCACAATAAACATGTCTATTATTGCGAAAAAATATGTGCATTTTGTATTTATACAGAAGATAGTCTTCAATAGCGTGGTGGTACATTTTTTGGACTCTCACATTTTCATACTAGCAATGCACAGGTGTGGTACTAATTATTGTAAAATTGACTTGTTTGGTTTCATAATATATATACTTGCCTGAGATTTGTATCAAATATCACAATTATCACACATTTTCATTTAGACTTAAAAATACACACACTTCCAAAAACATCCACTCAGTAGACTCACAGCTGATCAAAGAATGAACTACTGCATAAACCCATTGCATACAATTAGCTTCTGACATCTGTTGGAAACTTGAGCAACTGCTAAGAGTTGACCTCTGTTGTGGTTCAGAGTGAGTGAGTGAATATTAACGTCGCACTTTTCAGCTACACGAGGGCTTTTGACTTCGGACCACATAATTTTGAACCATGCTCAAGTGACGAGGACGACACCTGAACTGTCACCCACCTTTCCTAACTACCACACCACACCAATGGGAGGACGTTTGAGCTTTCGACATATTTAACGTGTATCGCTTTCCTATACGGCAGATCTTTAGTGGTACTGGGCTCGAACTCGTATCAAATCAGCCACGATCCGATACCTTGACCACTACGCTACCGCGGCCACGTGTTGGTTCAGAGAATGTAGTGTGTGTGTGTGTGTGTGTGTGTGTGTGTGTGTGTTGTGTGTGTGTGTGTGTGTGTGTGTGTGTGTGTGTGTGTGTGTGTGTGCGCATTTTCTATTATCTCACAAAATTTAAAAACTGAGTTATAACTTTTATTTTCATTTTTATTCAGATCAACGGCAAATGAAAAATTTAAGCTGATTTATTTCAGAAAGAAAAACAAACATCTAATTTATCTTCATTTCAAATGCTAAAACTTTTTTTTTTTTTTTGCTATTGGGCCCATAGTTTTGATATGTTTTTCTAACTCTATTGCTATTGCATGTAAAAAAGTTAGTAATGCGCTTTTGAATCAAAGCAATACTTTTTTTTTAAATAGTTGAATTAAAAAAATGTATACACATCTTCCAGGAATTTTCAATAAACATTCAGAGAAAAAAACTATTTTATAGGTATCACAAGTTACCACAAAACTTACACCAACTATTATTATGCATAATTTAACGTACATCTAAATCAAATTTCATGAGTATACCTTAATTTATAGAAAAGTAGTATTTTTAAATCACTTCATGAATTTTAAAAAAAATTTAGAGAACATTTTATTTTTTTATTATTATCTTTTTGTGGTATTTTGAACACAAAATCTGTTTTACATGATACGACATGCACATAGGAGGCAGCCCAAAAACATTTGAGTGTCATTAAATCCAAAACTTTCTTATAAATCTTTTTGCTTTAAATACCCATGGCAAAAATGATTAACTCTGTTATCTTATGATCGCTATTAATGTATTATTAAATTCTGAGTTGATTTAAGAGTAAATACCAGATTGTCCTCGCGTTCTGAGCTTTGTAGTGTACGGGGAGAGGTCTCGAATTACACTCGGGGCTTCGGCTCATGGGTGGAGTGAGGAAAAAAAGAAAGGAGGAATTTTACACTTTTTAGTCCGTTATAAAAACGGGGTACATTAAACAATTTTGTATCTATAGAGAGGTAATCTTTGTGAAATATAACGATACAGGACTGATCCAATCCCTTAAACGGAGACAATAAATGACAATAAATACACTTCAGACCCATTAATTAATATCCATTGAAGAGCAAGACTAATTCCAGCAGCTAAGTAATCCCCCCCCCCCCCGGATTCAAATATTAAACTCAAGGTTAAATTCAACAATGAGTAAATGATAGTTTGAAAAACTAAAAAAACATGCTTTTATTGTGGATGAACTAAAAAATTAAAAATAAATTATAGTTTAAAAAAACCTAAAAAAACACGCTTTTATAGTGAATCGAACTAAAAAATAAAAAAATAATTCTTAGTATAATCATAAAGTGATTAACGAGAAAATTAATATCATTGGGGTAAAAGTGTGGAGTGCTTTGCACTACATTTTTACATTCAGCACTTCGGAGTGAGTGAGTGAATATTAACGTCGCGCTGTTCAGCTACACGAGGGCTTTTGGCGACAGTCCGCGTAATTTTGAACCATGGTCAAGTGACGTGGACGACACCTGAGCTGGCAACCTCTCTCCTAACTACCACACCACACCACGGGAGGACATTTGAGCTCTCGACAGATTTAATGTGCATCGCTCCCCTATACGTCGGGTCTTCAATGGTACTGGGATCGAACTCATGACACGCTAGCCATGATCCAATGCCTAGACCCCTTGGCTACCACGGCCTCTCAGCATTTCGGAATAGAACTAGTAAGAAATTATAACAATTAATATAGAGCACCCCAAGCTTTTACCCAAATGACATTAACTTTCTCGTTAATCATTTTATTCTTATACTAAGAATTACTTTTTTAATTTTTAGTTCGATTCACTATAAAAGCGTGTTTTTTTTTTTTTTTTTTTTTTAGTTTTTTTTTTTAAACTGTAATTTATTTCGGTTTAGTTACAGAATTAATCACCAAAGTTTTAACAAATAATTCATAATCGTTTTATTTCCATGCTAAAGAAATAGAAATAGGAATCATTCATGATAACCAAAATATATAAGGCATTTAATTTTTAGTATCATTTATATATATATATATATAAAACCTTCATAAATGTCTATTTTTTAAAAAATTTATAATGCCACGGCAAACATTTTTTTAATAAATCAGTTTAATAAAATAATTTTAAGAAGCCATTAATTATTCTTAATATTACTGTCTCCTCTTTTTGTTTGGAAAAGGGTATCATGTGGCTTTACATTAACAAAACAAATCAATAATACGAAATAAGGGATTCGAGAACACCCGAACTGAATCTATGTAACAAAAAAAAATTTCAGTACAGTGGCTATGATAAGGACTTTCTCTGTTACTACATTCTCCCCCTCTTCTAAAAATAGTTTGAATCAACTCACATGATCAATGACTCATCATGGTGTCTTTTGTACTGGGGCTCTTAGTAACTGGAGTGATAATTGAGAAAATTAAAGGGTAGCGTGAGAGTTAAGAAATTTCATAAATGATTTTTTCGTCAACAGCAATTAATTACAGTTTGTACAGTTGGTTACAAGTTATTCAAACACTATTGATATTTTCCACTCTATAGAATATGTTATTTTAAAAGAAGGAGGCACACACAACTGTTCTTTCCAGTGTTTCAAAATGGATTGCCTTTCCACTCTGTTGGGGGAAAGGGACCTCGAATTACACTCAGGGTTCTGGCTCGAAGGAATTTTTTCTCACGGTCATCGGATGTCGGTGCGATGTCAAATGAAAGTGTAGACATGGACGGCGTAAGGCTAGCAAAAGGGAAGCCGATTTTGTAGCTGTGAGACGGAAAACTTTACTACTCTACCCCTCCTTGTAAACTTTTCTCCAAAGAAAAGGTGGCCGTGGTAGCCGAGTGGTCAAGGTATAGGATCATGTCAGGCATGCCATGAGTTCGAGCCCAATACTACTAAAGACCCGCCCCGTGTAGGGGGGCAATGTACGTTAAATCTGTCCTGAGCTCAAACATCCTCCCCTTGGTGTGGTAGTTAGGCGAGGAGGGTGCCAGCTCAGGTGTCGTCCTCATCAGTTGACAATGGTTCAAAATTACAAGGTCCGTCATCAAAAGCCTTCGTGTAGCTGAACAGTGCAACGTTAATATTCACTCACTCCGAAGAAAAGCTCTGGTTCGATGGTGCCGACAAAGGTTATTGACCATTAGAGTTTAATGACACATTTTAGAGATAAGAGTATCACTTCAATCAATAAGTATAGTATTTCCTGAGTTGCATTTAAGACTATATAAAAGAAACTCAAGTAATTTTAGAATGGTTTTACCGTTAGTAAGTGAGTGTTCTTGCGCAAATTCAAATTAAATAATCAGCATCAATAATAAGAAAGAAAAAAAAGGTATACTAACTATATCGTATAAAAAAACCACTATATCACAAAAAAATACTTATTCCAACTATAACTATATTCGGCTATATATATATATATATATTTCGAAATATTATCTGTATAAAACAAATCTCTCTCAGACACACGCACAAACGATTTCAAAATTCGAAATAATTTCCTTCAAACATGAAGCACGTGGGTTTGAATCCAGAGAATTGAATACATTTTTTTCTATATACTTCTATGGAAGAGATTCAGGTCATATAATGAAAGTCCCAATTGTGTATTAAAAATGGAATCCAGAGAGACTGATTGTGCATATAATAGATTAAATCAGAGACGGATTCTTGTCAGCGGTTCATTCGAAATTAATCATGGCGGGAAAACCAACAAGAGATTTCGGCGTCTTCGTTTGCCCATTTCTGTGCCTACACAAAAGCACCTTTATACCGAACCGCTTCTTAGTAAAAGATGGTCGATTATTTGATACAGAGGACTTTCTTCATTGTTCACTAGATAAGAAAAATAATTATGCTTCCTTTTTTGAAAATCAAAGATTCTATTCGGTAGACTTCCACAAACAATCAAATGTGCATCTAAAAAGAATGCATATAGTTGTACTCAAATAAGTATTAGATAGTCCTGCGAATTCATATTGAGACAGCTTTTGACGTTTGGAATTTTTAACAAGTGATTTATGGTTCAAATATTCATTGATTTTCAGATTAAACTTTAACTGTGCTTCCTCTCAAGTTCCAAAGAAAAAGAAATGGAATATAAATGTATAGTTATAATAAATTAGAAAGATAATTTTCACGTGACTCACAGGAACATACAAAACCTTTAGCAATAAATGGCATTTTACGCACTGTAAAATGCAAAAGTTATACAAAAGTACTTTTATGTGTATGTGCAAATGTATTTATTTTGATCATATATGCTCAAAATTTGGGATTTAACGAGTCAAAATTTTAAATTTAAAAAAAAAATTAAAATTAACTATATATATTAGACTTTAACAATAAAATACAGTTTATTACAAAAAAAAAATTTAATATTGAAATATTTAATTTAAAGATAACATTATTTTATAAGATGAAATACTTTTTTCCGGTGTTTTCATAAAGCTGTATAAAATTTAGTGAAATTTCTAACAAACCAATGAAACCTTCTAAGATGAAATCCATACTGACAAAAAAAAGATTTAATTTGCTCCCCATCCAATATTTGAAGAATTGGCCAAAGATCATGGACACAGTATTGATCTAGATATTATATCCAAATTAGCTAGGCTTGGTCAGAGGAAACAAAGTGTGTCTTTAGTGGATACCATCGCATGTGGGTGTGCCTGGGAATAAGGCAGCTGATGAGCAGGCTGGTAGGGGTTGTGATCTTTATAACCCCAGTTTCTCTGTTTTGAGCCCCACCCCCACTCTGAAATTCATTCCCTCCACAAAGCAAAAATGAATTTGACTTGGCGAAAGCCCCCGCTCACCACTGGTACACAGCTAAGAGTCCTGGTCTATCTTAACAGTGCAAGAGATCCAGAGCTCTTCAAACAGACTTGGCACGCTTTACAAGCGGTCACCTGCGTGGTATGACCTTTGTGCAGGAGGTAAAGTCTCTCTTTACCTGTCCTGCTCTCTCCCTGCTTCTCCTTCTCATCTTCTGGACTGCTGGGGCATTTCCCTGGGACAGTTGTTTGGAGATCAAGACCTGCTTAGCGACATTTGTTGTAAATTAGGGACCGGGTGGTCTGAGTGGGTGGAGCTTAGTCGACACCCCGATCAGGCCCCAAGTGGTCTATCTCGATAGAAACCATATGTAACGGATTCTGTCTCTGAGAATCTTTAACTTGGCTTCAGCATAACTAGATGTGCTGATGTTTTACTCGTAATTCTTGGCTTCGGCGTACTAGATTGCCGTTGTTTACTAGGATTTTTGTCTTGAATATTAGAATTCTCTTTAGTTTCAGTCTAACTAATGTAATGGTTTAATTTTTTAAAGATTGTTAAGTTTATTGTTGAAAGTTATTGTTACCAATAAATCTAAGAAAGACAAATTCCAGGACTCCAGAATATTATCATTATTATTATTATTATGTTATAACACCACACACACGCAATCGGTATTCACCATAACATTCTTATGCGGAAAGGTCAAAAGGACTTTGGGTAGGCTTTCCTACTCCAAAGAGATTTGAAACAACAACAAGATTTAACTTTCTTTGAAAAAGCGGGGGGGGGGGGTGTAATATTTGAAAACACCGTCACACATTGCAACAAATCTTAGCAACAACGTCTCAGAGAGATGGGTGATGGACACGTTTCTTATAACATGCACTGCTTGCAAAGTTCGAAATTCAACCCCGCAATCAGTGAAAAACTTTTTCTACCAACTGTGTGCGAGATAATACACACTGAAGAGAGATGGAAGGTCAGTCTACCCCCAGAGTGTTCTACCGCCTAATTGGGGTGTAACCGAACCAAATCGTACTTTCACTAGTATGGTGCTCAAAACTATGGATAACGACAGGCGTACAACTAGCCCCTTGGGTTGGATCCTAGCAGAGCCCACACCCTTGCGTGAATTATTTTGGTTGGCGATAATTGAGCCATTTTGATAACGCTGCTTTGATACACTAGATATGGTGAACCTAACTATTTCCGGAATTTTCGTATTTTGCTGGAGAGCTTTTCAAATTGTGTTGTTGGGCAACGGACTGGTAGTATGGCTACGGGTGTGAGTGAGTATACCTTAAAAAATTTTATTTTGTTGAATGCGGAAGGTAAAAAAGAATTGATTGAATGGTGTATGAAGGAAGGATTGATTGCTCCGAATTATGAATGTTCTAAATGTAATGAGCGAATAGGATTATATACCAACGAAAGAGTGTTGTTTTTGATGGATTAGAATGGAAATATCAAAAAAAGGTGTGAATCTGCATGATGTTTGCAGAAGTGTAAGAATTCATAGTCTGCTGTTACGCTGTACCCTCCACTCGGAAAAGATCAGCAATAAGAAAGTAAGGGCTGTTTTTTATAAAATTTTATCACTAGTATATTTGAATAATTTCTGTATAGTTTACATATATTTTCATTACGCATCCACCTTGACCTGCTATATTCCCTTGCTGCCATTGCCGGTTCGCTTGGCGCCATCTCGTTCTGGCTTGGCGGGTTTTTTGGTTTGTCGCCAAGGGTATGGGTTCTTCTAGTATTTTAGCCGCCCCTTGCCTCGATGAATTTTGTGGGCCTTGATCTGATGTTACTGTCGATCAGTTTGCAGAAGTAACAACAGCCTTTCGAGGGCTTTTGGTGACAGACCTCGTAATTTTGAAGCATGATCAAGTGACGAGGACGATATCTGAGCTGACACCCCGTCTCCTAACTTCTACACCAACGGGCGGACGTTCGAACTTCGACAGATTTAACGTGCAACGCCCCTCTGCATGGCGGGTCTTCAGCGGTACTACACTCAAACTCATAACATACCGCCCACGAGTCCGTTATCTTGACCAGTAGGTTACCGCGGCTGTATAAGAAAAGAGAGAGATATAAAGATAAAATAATCAATAAATATATTATCACAAAGTAATTTACCTTCTCATTTACGTCGCACTTTGAAACTGCGGTTCTGTGGCACTATCTAAGAAAGCCAGTAACAGCCTCCGGACAGGAGTGATCACTTTTCTCTAGTGGTATGTTATGTGCTTACGAACCCATAGGTCGCGGGTTCTAATCTTCCACATCAGAATATTTCTCAGAATTCTTAGCTGCTGACCCAAGAGGTTAGTAGTAACCCCATCCTTCTTATTTGTCTCCATTGTATTATTTAAAGAAAGATAAATATTGTCATCAAAAGACACGAAGAATAAAGATATAAATTAACGAGCACACACAAGGGAACGATAACACAAGGGTCGGCAATCTATGGCACGCATGTCACTCGTAGCACGCAGTACAATTCTCAGTTGAACTCTGTACTACTCTACAATTTTTGAGTGCATGGAAGTTGGTAAATTTTTAATGGACTTTATTTGACAAACATCTTCAGAATTATAGACATTTACAGAAATATGAAAAAATCTGAAAAATAACTCTAAAGATAAATTTATATCTATTTTGTAACTTATTAAAGGGTTATTGCTTGAGAGATTTAATTGTTTGAAGAGAGAACATTGTATGTATTTTCTGCTTTTGGTTCTGCGTATTTTAGTAAGAAATCTTTCCTCACATGAAAAATAAATTAGAGTTTGCAAAGAAATTGTTTAACAAATGAATGCTCAAAATCATGTCAAATTGAAAAAGTCACTGATTACCACTGATTTTGTGATATGAAAGTGTAGAATGATGCAAGCATTCACATTAAAATTTTTATTTATCTTTTTATTTTACAATAATGAAGGGAAGTACTTATATTTGATGTTCTCTATTTCTTATCTTAATAAATATGTTTAAAAATACATAATATACGAGTATATACAATTTTAATTTTTTCATTTTTGTTGAAGAAAGAGTTATATTTTCAATGTTTTATATGTTTCAATTTCTGTTAAGAAATATCTTTAAATCATGCGCATTTAATGTATAATAAAACTGTAAATATCTAAATCATATTTATATACCTCTACTCTTTAATTTTGCATGTAATATCACTAGAATCGAGTTGTTTCAAAGATGTGCGACACGTTGAATCCTTTAGGTAGATTGGTTTGGCACGCCACAGCTAAAAGATTGCGGACCCTGTGATATCATATGAATATAGAAAAATCTAAATACAGTAGAACATTGTTTTTCCGAACATTTATTATCTGGAGCGTCAAATATCCGGACCAGTTTCTTTTTTTGTCAACTACACGTACTTTATATGAATACGTTTTCGAACAGTGCAATGCTCAACAGTTGTTTCGCGTGAAGCCAAAAGTGAAGGGAAAATCCGAGGTGAGGGATATTTGGGGAATTTCAGTTGTATGGTGATTTGGTGGAAAATGCATGGAATAAGCTGTGGCCAGATTTAGAAGGCGAAAAAGACTTCAATAACGACCACAGGGAGGAGATTACCGACTCTGTCCAATCGATCCCAGGATTTCAAAAATGCGATGAAGAAAATGTAGAAACCTGGGTCGCATACGATGCAGAAGACTGTAGATTTCAAATGCTAAATGATGGCGAGATTGTGACTTCCGTGCAAGAAGAATGAAACGGATGAAGACGAGGACAACAACAAAAGTAGCAAGGGTCTATCAAATGCTGACGCGTTTCTGCGTTATAGACAGCTATGCAGTGGTATGAACAACAATCAGAGTACTGTCCTACTCAACTACTGCTGCTCAAGAGAATCAGTGACCTTGCAGCGAAAATACGAAGGTGTTCAATGATACAGCGAAAAATAAGCGATTATTTTCCACAATAAACGTAAAATTGCGACATTTTGCACCTATTTTGCTTTTCCTTCATGCACGTTTCCCGCATGTGATGATTTTCAATATTCGTATAGCGTCCGGTTTCATATACTGCATGGATCGCATTCGGTTTTCCGAACAATCGCGTATCCGAACGGTGTTCGGTCCTAATTTATTCTGATAAACGACGTTCTACTGAAGATTCATTTTGAGTTACTAAGAATCTATCCAAGTTAACAAGTATGTGATATTTGTGCATCTCCCTTTGCTATAGGTTACGGTCATCACCAGAAAAATTCAAATCAACACAGCCCTAAATGTGTGGCATACTTCGGCGATGGTGAGATATGTGATGATATTCTAGAAGAAGGCGACAGGGCTTCTGTAGAATAAATGCAAATGTTGGTTCATTAACATATAAATCAACGTAGGGTGAGAGAGAGAGGTATTAACGTCGCACTATAAAGCAAAACAAAGACTATTGGCGACGGACTTCGTCATTTTTAGCCTCGGTAAAAGTGACGAAGACGAGCTAGAACCCCCTCCAAACTATCGCACCACACCAACAGAAGGTCTTTGAACCTCAACAAATTAAACGTGAATTCCTCTCCATGGTGGGCCCCCCTCACCAGGGGCAACTGGACATGAACCCGCGGCACCCTGGCCATGAGTTCTTGACGATAACCACTAGGCTATCGTGAAGCTACAAATCAACGTATATGATTATTGAATTCTACTTTCCCTGAAAATAGCCGTAATGCGCCTTTTGCTGTTAAAATCAATATTTTTTTTTTCTGAAAATAAATATTTTAAAAGCAAACAAAATTAAGTTTTTATTTATTTATTTATTTATTTTGAGAATTTTAGAGAAAGAGCACGATTAGAAATTGTCCAGCTGATTCTCAGTTAAAATAAAAATGGAATCAAGGACCCACAAGATGTTTTTTCAATTCCTATATTAGTTCATATTCTCTCTATATTTATCATGTTCAAATTTTCAATCGTTAATATAAAATACATTTTAACTAAAGCACTCAATTGAGCTGAAATTTTATATACACGCTCATTTTGGATGACAATACAGTAATATAATTATAATTAATAAAAATTAAATGATTAAAACTAATTTTTCAAAGAATTACAAATACAGCCACGTTGACATCATTTTTGACGACTTAGCGAACATTTTGGCGTGTCAAAACTTGAAAAGGCTTTTTTCTCACATTTTTTAAGTACTCATTTGAGCTAAAATTTTCTATACACTATTGTTTTGGGTAACAATACTATAATTTAACTATAATTATTTTAAATTATTGACTGAAATTAATTATTTAAAGAATTGCAGTTACAACCACATTGGCTTCATTTTTAGCGACTTGGATCAAAACTTTAAAAGATTTTTTCCCCCTCAAGTTTCAAAGCTGAACAGTTGAACTGAAATTTTATATACACGATTGTTTTGGATGACAATACGATACTTTAATGATAATTGATAAAAATTAATTGCCACTTAATGTTGTGATTTGTCATATGTATATACATATTTATATTATAATTGTAACTATTTAATAAAAAGTAACTAAAATAATTTTTTTTTTGTTGATCTAAGTAGGAATTGACTTAAAACTTTTTTTATATACGTATATTACTTGTTACAATAGTAAGCTTAGTAGCTCGTTAGTATACTGATGGCGATTAAATTAATGTCTTTGTGAGGGATATATAAATTCAAAATACAAAATTCGTGATTATCTTTGTTCGAAAAAAATTGTACCGTCTTAAAAAGTGTCTTGCCTTCGACGGATTCACTTTCCAAATTTATATTAGGTGGGGGGGGGGGGGAGTAAAGGTGAAATTTATAATGTTACTAAAAAAGTTGTCGATAATAAATTTAGAAGTGGAGGTTGATGAGACCGTTCAAGAACTACTATATTCCCACAACTAGAGGCTGACAATTGATGAGCTCTTAGAAATGCAGGAGCAAGAGCAAGACATTGAAGAACTCGAGTCTTTAGACCCAGCTCAATCAAAAGATCGAATGACGGAGTTGGAAATTTGACAGAAGGCTTCAGTTTAATCGAAAAAGGCTTACAAATTTTAGAAAATATAGCAGCAAGGAGAGTATTTCTTCAACAAAACAAGGAATAAAAAAATTAGCATTAGCATATTAGGAAATTTGTGGAAGAGAAAAAAAAAAGCTTTGTGAGCCGGGACTTTAATCTATTAGATTTTATAAAACTTCTACATCAAAATAACTTTGGTTTGCGATTTTATATTTGAGTTATCTTTGATTTTATTAGATATTTTCCCCCTTAATGTACTATTTTCCTTCATTTCAGGACCCAAATAAAAATAATTTACTTGTATTTATATGCAAAATCATACCACGACTGTCCTACCTATCCCGTAAGTTTGGGGTATTACTGTATATAGTTCCTTAGAAATAAAATATTTGTAGAGGCAGAAATGATAAAGTATTGATGATAAATATATGATTATATTGGCACTACATGAAACAATTCATTTTTAAATCTAGATTTGTGGCCCTTTCACTGCATTTTTTACTGTACAACTGTTCTGTTTTTACTGTACAACTGTTAACTGTTCCTAAATTGGTGCTATAGAGATTACTTTCAACAAAATTAAAACATTTTTTATCTTAATTTTGTTTGTTCATGCGATAAAGTTTCAATTAGGAGACCTCAGTAGAGTTGATGAGGGCATGTAATTTATTTCTAATTATTCACATTAGATCTATGTACTAGTCATCCAAATTAAGGAATAATAGCAGAGATAAAATGTAATAAAGAAAATTATTCATAGAAATTTAGACAAAATTACATTAGTTAACATAAACCACAATGTTTGGCAATTAATTATTCGCAAAATATTTAAATTAAATCCAAATTTGTTGAAATTGTAAAATATAGGAAACTAATTCTCCTTGCGTAGAAATTTTTTTTCTTTAATGTCGTGTACGGTCACCTCAGACAGACACGCGTACCTCATATCTTGATTTCATAGACTTTATCAAAGTGTTGATCAAGTCTTTTGGAAATGCACGCCACTCTTCTAAAAGCGCATTTTTCAGTTGCAGGAGAGACTTCCAAAATTTCAATTTTATGAAATTGGTATTTAGGATTTTAGTTGGTTAAACATTTAAATATTCTAGCTCTTTATTTCTTTACAAGCATTATGATCTATGTTTATAAAAATTCCAATCTATTTATTTTGCTCCGATATTGCAGTAATTTCTTGTAACAAAGCAATTTTTTGAATTTCAAAAATAAAATAAAATAATAAAATTAATTTTCTTGATTTACCATTCTTTAATATTGTGTGACAATTTTAGATTTTTTTTACCAAACTTATATATAAAAAAACTGCCTATTTTTATTGGTTGCTTCCGTGAAAAATTCCAAATTCGAATAAATTCATAAAAAGAACATTCAAACTGGAAAACAACATTAAAAATTATTCGAAAAAATGCTCTCTTATTTATGCAATTATAAATAAAAGCTAAAAAATTGCAGACGACAATTACACAATAAATAAAACTAGTTTTCAGATAATTTAGAATGTTTGATAAATAGTTAAATTAAAGCATAAGAGTATAAATTGCCATTGAGTTGCCCCCAAACTTAAAGTTAAGTTAATATTTTGAGGATTTATTCGTAATAAAGAAACAGAATTCTAGATGGCAGCACAAACATCTTCTTAGAAGCCTAAATTCTTAGTAAATAGTTTGAATAATAGAGGGCGCCATGAGAATTATCAGATATTCTCGTTGGTAGATAATTTGGATGACGAAATTCTGTTGGGCTCTTTTCTTGGATAGTAGAATTTGAAGTGACTTGAATAGCTTTAATAATATCCTGTTGTTCAAAATTACTTTTGATTTATAATAATATAGTGCCTGAAGTATAAGGAGTAGAATTATGTACTTACTTACAAAACTGCAATAAAAAAACTCAAACTTTTAAAACCATGTTTAAAGCAAAACGGAAGATGCAAACTAAATACTAATGACCACAAATATAATATTGTCAAATCATGCATTTATTATCAAACAATTCAAAATACATTAAATAAATTAAAAGTAAAAAAACTTTTTTTAAGAACAAGCTTTTATTTAAACGCTCTAAAAAGAATAAAATAAACTTTTCCTTTAAAACTTTTTTTTACTATCAACTTATAACGTCATTACACAATTTATATGATATAAAAGCTTGTCGCAATATTTAAGTATTCGTATTTACTTAGTTTGAATTTTTAAAAATTAAAATCATTGAGGTCAAGTTATTTATTTTACTTGTTTATCTACACAGGTAAATCTCGCGACAACTTTTATATCATATAAATTGTGTAATGACGTTATAAGTTGATAGTAAAAAAAAGCTTTAAAGGAAAAGTTTATTTTATTCTTTTTAGAGCATTTAAATAAAAGCTTGTTCTTAAAAAAGTTTTTTACTTTTAATTTATTTTTTACTTTTTAGTTATCGCTGGACAGGTTTCTCAGCCTGTTCAACTCATTCAACGCTGGTTCACCATCCCTGATTTAGCTGAATTAATTCTCGCAAAAAGGGGGTATTAGACGAAAAACACAATTTTTTAAATCCGTAATTTTGTTAATCTTCGTGCAGATCTTGGGTAATATTGTTCTACACAAGAAAAAAAGGTTTCGTGAAATTATCTTAATAAATGACGAAGTTATTAAATATTTAATTAAAATTTTGACTATTTTTTGAAAAATCTTAAAGAATATATTATTTATTTGAAATATTTTGAAGGTAAGGGATATATTTCTCTAACATATTAGAAGAAAAATCTAGTTATTTATTAAAAAACTTCAAAGGGCATTTAAATATTTGTATTAATCAATAAAATGCTTAAAATTCAAAACGAATGTTGTAATAAAAAAAGAAAGTTTTATCAACTAATGATAATATTTTGCTGGACATTGGATATCTTCTACGTAAAAATCTATTTTTTTAATTGCTCAGGTCATCTTTAGAAACTTGTGATTTTGAAAAAATAATTAACCATCGCAATATTTCTATACAGTCAAACCTCCATGTAACGAACCTCTATATTGGGAATTTCTCTATTTTAAAAACTTGTTCCTGGAACCAAGCACATATTACTCTTTTCTTCGTAAAATAACTCCAAATAGCAAAGTGCATTTCCTATTTAACGAAATTTTTCTTCTCAGATTCGATTTTTTTTTTTTTCTCTCCTTATTTTTAAAATATTTCAGGTCATTTTTCAAATTTTTCTCTTTTGGCACATTTTATGGATATCAATAACCTTGAGCTGGTTTTACAATGTACCTAACTCATCTAGAGAAACAAAATTGCCGTAATTTTTCAAACAAAAAAAAACTCAAATAAAATTAACAGATTCTATTTGTAATTAAATTTAAGGACACATGTCGTAGTGTGTGTTTAGATTACTGGTGATAAAATGAGGTATATTTAAATTACTTGTAGGCTTAAAATTAGAAAATGTCTTTAAAAAATTCATTTATTTTAATATAAAATTATTTTTTTAATTGAAAATACATTGCATTTCTGGATAATATTTTTCTCTTATTGTTTTCTTAGCGGATTCCTTTTTGATTGGTAAGATATATAAAAAAAAAGGATCCTTCCGATTCTGTAATTATTTTTTGTCTGAGTTTCATATATTAAAGTTAGATAAATTTTTTTAAAGAATTTCTACAATTTCTCAGTTTAACTTGGCAGCTTTGAGAAAGGTATACAATGTACCAATCTACTTGAAAAATAGTTCTACTTTTTTTGTTTTGAATTTAAATCCAAGAAAATAGATAGAAATTTGTAAAAAAATTGCATACGTTGTAGAAATTAGATTATTTTTACGTTGTAGAAATGTAATTATTTTTTAGACAAAGTTAATAAATACAGTCAATAGAGCAACGTTATGAAATTTTAGTTTGGCTGAAAACCCATTTTCGACGCCAACTTTTGTCATTGTTGTAAAAATAACATTATTACAACAATGCAGATATATCAAAGTTGGCGCCCAAAACTAGTTTAATGTTTTTATTAATATCTTTTTAATTAATTGCAATATCGGAATATAAATGGTCAAAACATGCATTGTCATCCAAACTAAACGTGTGTACAAAATTTCAGCTCAATAGGGTGAAGATATCAGCTTCAAAATTGAGTTGCAAGATTCCACCCGAACAAATTACATGCATACATACATACATTGTAAGTTAAATAAAAGCTTGTAAAAATAAAATATTTTCATTTTAAGTTGACTCTTGTAGTTATAGTCAGTAGAAGACTTAGTCTGCTTCCTGTCAGCCAATCTTGAGAATATATTTCGGTGCATAATTGCTAACTCGTAATCTTCAGGCGGGCATTCCAAAATGTCTTGGAGGTCCACCGGCTGATCGCGATCGACTTAATACTTACATCTGCTTTAAACAAATCTTAAAAATTTGGTAGAAAAGTGCAATAAATGCTTACACAGAAGGCGATGATAGATCTTAAGGTATCGGCTGCTCACTTGCACAGACATAATGTGCCGCACCTGTAAAGAACTTTTCACATTTTTTGATAAATATTTAACGTTGACGTTATAAGCTCATCTACCTGTATAAAGGTAAAACATTAAAAAAATGCAAATATACACAAAAATAATTTCTTTCCTCTATTTTGATTCTTTAAATTGTAAGGCTATTATTAAATTGATAACTTTTGATTTCCCCAAATGCATATTGAATTTAAACACTCTTATGTCTTAGATAATAATAACCATGTAACGGGTCTATGCGCGATTCTACTAATAGTCCTCTTGGGTAAAATTAATTTTTTTAACTGTGATTTCAGTTGAAAAACTCTCCGTAAAGACAGGATTTATGGAAATTAGAACTTTTATTTCATTGTTTGAAGGAAATTAGGCAAAAATGGTTGAAAGTGGATATAGATGCGTAAATAAGATAACGACTGGAGGTCGTATAGTTATCCAAAAACAATACAAGTAGTGGAGTCAAGAGCGCTCCAATAATAAGATAAGCATGCTTATTTCTATGATATTTAAAGTAATCAAACGTGATTGCTTCTAGGGTTTAATGTTGTTAGAATTACCATGTGGCTGATCTTTACTCGAACCCCCTCTCAACACCAGTGTCCCCCGGGGCGTTACAACAGTATTAGATATTTTCGTAAAGAAATTTTCGCAAAAATCATTTTTGAGACGCCTTTCTTGATCACCGATCCGTAGTGCGCCGCTGGAAAAAAAAAAGAAAATTTTTGCGGTACTGCCACGAAATTAGCTATCAAATGAAGGACGTGTGTAAAGAGTAGATATTAATGGGCAATGTGTGTGTGGACCAACACACTGTACCTTAACATTCTATTTTTTTTTTAAGCTGTTCTATGCCATTGGAAAATATTTTGATTCATCAATCAGTATTTAAAACTCAGCCAATTTATTCAACTTTTACAAGTTTTATTTTGAGAAATTCGTAAAAAATGTTGCTTGTGTGATTGATAGAACTTAGGATCAGCCCTAGAACAATAAGGTAGCAGAGTGGTCAAGGTCTCGAACTTGCAGCTACCATTGTTTCTGTCGAGTCGTGGGTTCAAGCTCTGGTGCTACTTAAGACTCGCTGTGCCGAGGGGCTGATACATGCCGAGCACAAAGTTCTCACGTTGGTTTGGCAAGGATGTTGGGAGACCGGGATGGCAGCTCATATGTCGTCTTTGTCACTTCACCATAGTTCAAAATTACCCGAAAGCGCCCTCTCATGTTGTTTCTAAATTTGACGTTAGTAGTACATCTATATACTAAGACAGAAAAATCTGTCATTTGCAATTCCTTATTTTTAATTCATTTCAGATTAGGAAGTAAATTGCATTTAAAATAAATTATAATTTAAATAATTAATTCTAATATTACCACAGTTTATTTTTGTCAGTTTCACGCATACTAAGACCTTTTTAGTTCTTTAGTTGGCATGTACAGCGTACTTTTAGGAGAGGGTGGAACTTAATCTTCACACAATTTAAGGCATGGGCGAAAAGATAGATCAGAAATTTTTCTATTCAATGAAATCAAATCGATGGAAAAAAATTGTTGGAAAAAGTATTAAGATTTAATACACAAACTACCCTTGAAGTTACCAAGAGTTACATTAGATAACAGTTTCAAATCGACCTTGCAATCGAAATTTATTGATTAAGGAAAACCTTTTTCGTAAAATTTTGAATAATTTTCCCCTTTTTGCACTTACAGAATTTTATCCAGATGATGGGTATGCATTTTTTCAAAAATAAGCAAGTTTTTAGCACAGATTGGAGAAATACGACACAAAGCTTTCTGCTAATAAAACCAATAATTCTTCACTATCGATTTGTATTTCAAGTGTGACATCAGTGCCGGTTTAAGCTCATTTCGGGCAAATGAGCGTAAATGATCTACAGGCCTTCTTGGCATACTGGATCCAAAGAGGGGCTCTTGGATTCGGTTAAGTTCAACTTATCTGAGCACCCGCCCAAAGGATAAACCTGCACTGTGTGGCATTAATGGAAAAAAATGGGAACTAAAATCTGGTCCTTTAAAAACATCTCAGCAAAGAAACTTCTATTTTAGGTGTAAATTTTATTTTAAAATCGAAATAAAAATATTAAAATTAAATAAAACTTAAGGATTACAATTTTTTACTTAAAATTATAAAATAAGCAATATTTACTTCTGCAGCAATATTAATAAGGATTTTAGTTTTCGAAACTTTTATCGAATGAAGAATTGAGGACGTATTGTTTTATTTTACTGGTCGACATTAATTTAATATTTATTGAAAATTCAAATTTGAGACTAAAGGAGGCGAAAAAGCAAATAGTTTATTGAATCAATGTGTTGTACCTAAACTTCCATTTCTCTAACATAAAAATTAATTTTTTTGTATATATTTTATTTTTTCTTAATCTACATACCAGAGAACATTTTGTCCACATAGGCAAATTTGAAAAAAAAATTTTGATTCACCCTAATATATATACATATTTCGTTGAAAAAAATTTAACAAAAAGGTCATTTGTATGACTTTGAAGACTATCGAATCAGAGGAAATTTAGACGTTTTAAGGCAGTAAAATGGCTCACAAATTCACGCATGAACTCCATTGATTGAAACAATGCAGCAAAAGATAAAAATTCTTTAACTGTAATCTATTAATTTCGACAGTTGTAGAAGTTTATTTGTCATGTTTCTTCAGCAATTAGAAATTTAAGGTTAAATAATGTCGTTTCATCGACTTAGTTACAGTAAATGGGTTCTTCTTTTTGATGCTTCTAAACAATAATAAAAGAATGAGTTTTTTTTTAACATGTGTACATAATATTTCTTATTGGGCTGAAATATTGTATTTGCAATAAATAAATAGAATTTGAAAAGAATAAAAATTTCATATCATAAGTCTCTAGCCACATCATATTTTAATAAAAAAAAACACAGAGATGTGAGATTGACAATAAAAAACACATAAAATGGAAGATGATGTATGGATAGTTTATTAACAAACTATTATAATACAAATGAGTATATTTCACATGAGGAAAATTTTGAACATTTAATCACCTGTACAGTACTTGCGTCACTAGAATTAAAACAAAAATGAACAATTATTGCTGCGGTTGGTGAGCTGGAGGTTGATGACCAGGAGGTTGCTGTGGTATTGGATACCCAGGTAACTGGGTAGTAGTGGGCGGAGGGTAAGGGTAGGGCACATACATCTGAGTATTTGGAGGTGGAGGAGGGTATGATGGGGGATATTGAGGCGGCATCGCTTGTGGGGCTACAGTATACAGCGGATAATTGCCAGTGTAGGCGTAAGGCACAGTGAAACCAGTTGCTTGAGGGTTGGGTAACTGGCCCACATTATACGGTATCTGTTGTACCGTCACCTGCAGCTGTGTCTGGTAAGGATCCGCCGCTGTCACAGTTTGAGGCACATGTACAGACACACTGCTTGTCTTTGGCTTGCCTGGAGGGGGAGGGGGTGGTGGAGGTGACCTTGGAGGGGGTGGTGGGGGAGGAGGAGGAGATGCAGAGCGTTCTGCCTTCCTCAAGTGTTTCACCTTCACCCTGTGACGCCGTTCTTTAGGAGGTGGTGGTGGAGGTGGCGGAGAGATGTTCCCAACGAATAAATCCTTAGTGGGAGGTATACCATCAGCAAAAGTCACTGTCTTTTTGGGTTGTGAATCCGTTTCCCGAGAGGGCATCACTAAGATACCGGCCTTGGGGAATGCTGTTGAAGTGGACGATGTTGAGGAAGCAGCTGCAATCAATGAAGGCTTGCGGTGTTCAGATTTCTTCCTTTTTTCCGCTAGCCGCCTTGATTCCTTTTTGTGGTGTGTTGCGACCTCAGCAGAGGATGTTACTGTCTCATTGGGATCGAGTTTGCCAGCCCTGGCATTGGCATCTATCACTGAGCTGCTAATTGACTTGTCCTGGGGTGAGATTATTCCTTTCCTGCTATCGTTCTTAAGACTTGCTTCGAGGAGAGCAGAATTCATGCTCATGAACTGCGACAGAACCTTGGACATGTCGCTATTTTGGAATGCTTGTAGTTGACTACGGGTCATATCGAGACTGGAAGCAGCATCTTTTGGGCTCGAGAGCCCAGATGCTTTCCGGTGCATCTCTTTAATGTATTCTAGGTATGTCTTGGATAAATTATATGCTTCTATTGACAATGGAGTTTTCAGCATGATTTCAGAATGAGGTTCAATGTTCATTGATGAATTTTCAGGCAAAAATCCAACTGTAGTTGATGCTTTTTTATTAATTTCTTCCAGACTTGTAGTATTATCTATTGTCAAATTTTTAGACGTGACAGAAGTGGATCCTTTCAAAGAATTGTTTTCCATATCACCCTGCTTTGTAAGATCAGTTAGTTGACTAGATTTAGAAGAATCTTCAACTGTAGTAACTAAATCTAATTTTGAGCATGGACTAAATGTTTCTGAAATAGTTGTGGCAGTGGTCGTGAAACTATCGATTGTTTCCTTTATGCTGCCCTCTTTACTTATTTCTAAAGTAACAGGTTTCTTTTCATAAGTTTTATTTTCCAAATTTTGCAGAATGTCCAAGACATTGTCAGCAGTAATTTGCATTGAATTCTTGAACGTTCCAACAGGATATGAAACTGGAGCCTTTGCAGCTGTGTCTAAGACAGATTTCAAATTTAATACATCACTGGGTTGTTCTGCTTTGACCGAATCTTTAACATCATTAGCGAGATTGTGAATTTTACTTTCCAATTCTTTAAAAGTGACTGAAGTTTCTCCTTCCTGAATATTTTGATCAGATTTTTTGGGTACAATATTTGATTTATCTAACACAGGAATATTTTCTGAAGCAATTTGCCCAGGTGCACTGTTTCCAACAGCAGATGAAGAGTTTAAGATATCTGAAGATATCACATTTAGTTCTCCACAAATAACATTTTGATTTCCTATTTCATCAGATGCATTTATTTCTGTGCAACTCTTCTCCTCACTCGCATTCCTTATTTCACTCAGTTGTCTTTCGTTGCCACTGACAGGTACTTTAGATTTACTGATAAAGTTTGTAAAAGCAGTAGGTGAATCATTTACCAAAGCTTTAGATTTGGGTTGTGAAGGAACAGATACATTTAAGTTTTCTGAAGAATTCTCATTAATCGAACCAAATGGACTGCCAGTACAACTGTCAGTTTGTAAGATAATTTCTGCCATAGGAATGTTGGAATCTAAGAGTTCCTTTTTCTGCATATCCGTTGCTTGATTAAAGAATTTTGATTCGGATTCGTTCAAATTCAAAAGTTTTAGAAATTCATCATATTCTGAGTCTAAATCACTTGATTTCACCACATCATTTTCCACTGATACCTTAGAACCAGTTTCTTGGTGCAAGCTCTCTACATTTTCTGATAATACCGTTTCACTATTTTCACTAGAGTCAGTTACAAACGCCAAAGAATGTGATGAACAGCCCTTTGAACTTGAAGATAAAACATCCGTAGATTCAGAATTCTGAGAAGTTTCAGATGAAGCAGAAAAAGGAACACTTTCCTTATCCAAGCTATTCTGACATGATTCACTGCTTGAAGAACCTTTGCCAGATAGACTACCTTCAGCAAAAATATTCTCAATTAGTGCACTTTCTGATGATGATGGCATTGAGCCAATTAAATTTTTAGTGAGAGGAGGAGGTCTGGATTTGTCCAAATTCTTATTGTTTGTTTCAATAGATTTTCCAGTTTCTGCATGAGTGGTGCTCATAGTGCTTTGAAGGTTTGTTGCAAGCTCAGCAGAATCTTGTACCTCAATATTCTGGTTTAATGGTGGACTTTTCCAATCCCTATTAGAATCCCCCCCTTCAGAATCTGAGTCCCACTTGGACTTTAACTTTACTGGAGAGACAGTTACATCTTTCTTCGGTTCCTCACAATAGTCAATTTCAGGTAATAATTTAGAAGAAGATGTATTAGGAGACCTTGAAGATGAGAAGCCTGGCTGATTCTCTGATAATTTAGAAACTTTAGATTTCGGTTTGGAAAGAGTAGGATCAAGAATAGATTCTGAATGTCTTTTGAGCCCTTGGATAGGGGGACTTTCAACTTGATCATAAGACATCTTTAAAGCATCTAGAGCTGTCACATTATCTGTTTTCTCTTGAGATCCATGATCATCCAAATATTTTGAATCTGGGCTGAATGTCTTTGGTTTTACTGCACAAACAAAGTCTCCACATAATCGGTTACAGCAATATGGAATGGAAGGTTTTGTAATAGTATATTTCATAATGTGTTGGTATTTCTGTGTTTTTTCTGGAACAACCAACTCTTTGCTGTGTTTCACTTTTAATTTTTTTGATTTGTCTTCCCTCATTTCAAAACCTTCTATTGAATGATACTTGTGCTTTTTAGATTTTGATTTAGATTCTATATTAGAACTATTTTCTTTGCTATTTATTTTAGATTCATGTGCAACAATTTTTTTATGGGAAGTGGATTCTTTTTCAACTTTTGACAATTTAGAGCTAGAACCTCTTTCAACAAAAGGAGAATTTACACATACAACAGAGGAGTTCTCAGGAGATTCCTGTATATTTATCTTTTGCTTTGCAGGCAAAGCATATGATGAACTTGGAAGCTCATTCATGTTTTGTTCATTATTTTGTTCTTCAGATGGTTCTAATAAAACAGATACTTGAGAGTTATCTTTCATTTTAAGGGATTTTTCTACTGTTTCTTCAACAAAATTAGAAGATTGCAATTTCTTCTTATTCTTTTTCTTATCAACTTTAGGAGATGGAGTTATTTTTTCAGTTACTGCTGTGTCTGGTAAAATTTCAACAGCAGTATATTCCCGAGTTCCCTTTTTATTTCTCTTTTGAATTTTCCTTTTCTTCTTTTGATTTTTGATATTTTTATCTTCTTCACTGCTGCTGCTGCTACTACTACTACTGCTACTTGACGTGCTACCAGTGTCGCTGCTTCCACTTTCAGAACTACTATCTGTTCCGTCACCACTGCTGTTAGAATCACTGCTACTGGAACTACTGGAAGAGCTCTTTTTATGATGTTTTTTCTTTTTAAAACCCATTGCTTTAAACATTACTTTGAAAGCTTCTGAAAATTTCTTTGATTTATCACTCACATCAATACCAGATCCCCGCAATGCCTTTTTGAAAGTTTTATGCTTCATCATTAATGCAAATAACTTGTCTTCTTTCTTTTTTTTGGAACTGGATGCAACTAATGACTTTTGTTTACTTTTCTTATCATTTCCAGACTTTTTATTCTTTTTGTTTTTTGATTTTGGAGGTGGAATACTAGTTGATTCCTCTTTTACTTTATCTTGCTCCCCATCTGAGCATTTCAGGTTCTCAGAAGTAGCACTTTCTTCCAAATGCATATTGCTATTCTCAATCTCAGAGCACCTATTTGGAGATTTATCCATACCTTTAGCAACATCTGCTTCAGGTTCAGTTGTAGGTTCATTTAATTGAACTTCAATAGAACTTTTTGAACTTGACTTCTTAATTTCATTAACAGTTTTCTGTTTATTTTTCTTTGATGAAAGTGTTGCATCACTTGATGAATCCTTGGAAATGAAATCATCTAGTTTGGTAGCAGGAGAATCACTTCCTAAGATTTGACTAGTTGAATGTTTAGGAGACAGTGACTGTTTTAGCTGTAAAACCTCTCCATCTAAATCTGTGATTCTATCAGATGCATCACAAACAGATATGGATCTTTCCTGAGAAGAGCTGTCATGAAGCTCAACAAATGTAGTTGAAAATGCTTCATACCGAAAATCAGAAGACTGGCTATTATTCTTTTCAGGAGTGATTGGATCAGATTTTTTTTCAACACTTTCAAGCGATTGTACCTTTTCCTCTTTTTTCTCATCAGTTTCTTCACCTTTTCCCCGTGTTTCCAGAAGCACTTTTTGTTTTACTTTTTCAGTATGTTCTTCTACAGGAGGAACTTCAGGTGATACTTTACTATCCTGACTTCTATCACGCTTCTTACTTCTTGAAAACTCTTCCACTCTCCTGAACCTTTCTCTACCAGGTGACTGCCTCCAGTCAGATCTTCGATTTCTATCTCTTTCATAGGATCTCCTATCCCAAGACCTCCTATCTCTGTATCTATCCCTACTTCTTGATCTTCTTCTGTCATAATATTCCCACCTTCTTCCTCTATCTCGATGATCATGAGACCTTCTACTTTCAGATATCCTACTTCTTTCATCATAAGATCGACTATAACTAGAACTTTCTGATTTCCTATATTTAGAACTTTTCAGACTATGATTTGAACTGTCTTCCTTCTTTTCAGAACTAACATCAGGATTCTCTTTCTCTGAGCCCTCGATTACATCAGTTTTCACAAAAGTTAAAAAACCAAAATTTGGCTTTTTGGAAAATGCTTCAGGAGGTTGGCTGGGATATACTTCTGTCTTTGATACAGAGCTACTACTGGCTTCTTCTTTAGCAACTACATCCTTTTCATTGCTATCTTCTTCTATTTTGGCATCCTTACTATCTTTACCTTCTTCATCTTCCTCCTCTTTGAAGGCAGATACAACATCAGCACTCATTTTCTGATTGGCTTTTCGGGACAAACTGAAGGACAAAGCAGATCCCGACTTTCCGCCACTTGCCTCCGAATTACCTGTATCAGACAATTTGGACTGCGAGAATGCCATCAACCTCTTACGAGCAAGAGCCTTTCCCAAAAGGACAATTGACTTTGGTACCAGGCTGGGTTCAACTTTTGGCAACATCAGGTCAGAGACTATATCTTGGGATGTATCTGTGTCTTCTTTAATTTCTATTTTCTCCACTGATGCAGGAGGCAACTCCACTTCTTTCAGCTCAAAACAAAGTGGGTCTGATTCCACAGGAGGAGACTTAGATCCTTTAGCTGAAGTATCAGGGAGAGGGGGCAAATCAATGTCATCAGGAGAGAAGAATCTAGTTTGTGAAAAGAAATCATCAGAAGAATCTATATTTGATTCAAGCTTGCTGCCACTAGACTCTAACTTTTCAGGGTCAGAATTCGAAATGTCAATTTTTTCTTGAATTAAAGTTGTTTCTTTTGCATCATTTATTACAGATTCTTCTTTTTCTGATTCCAAGTTTTCATCAGAAACTTCACTAACAGAGTTATCTTGGACATCACTCTGCTCCTCGTCCTGAGAGAAAGTATCATTTAATGAATCTGAAGAAGGTTCAATCACTAATTCCTTTGTTAAAGTTTCTTTCTCATGTTCATGAGAGTAATCGAGATTAACTTCAGTTTTGTTCGTGGCGTCATCATTCGGCAATGATACTGGATCAGAGACGTGTTCTACAAGATCTTTTTCTTCATTTTGATGATCATCTGAGGGATGGGTGGGTGAGTAGGAACTGCTGCCATCATTTTTGAAAAGATCATTTTCTGTTGCATCATCCCCAACAGTCTTGAAACCACCTCCAGGAATAAATTTTTCACCAGTACCCATTTCAATAGGACCTCTGCAAAACAAAATAGCATAAAAGTAAAACAACAAATAAAAAAGCTATATAAACTTAGAATTTTCAAAGAACAATTATTAGCATACTAACAGATTAATACATATTCATAGATGCAATAATATATTACAATATCAAATAAAAAAATATTATATATATATGTATATATACATATACACAACTTGAAAAATGGCTAATCTGTTTAATGCGCATTTTTCAGTTTTAATAAGGAATTTAAATACAAACAAGACATCGTAAAATGATCTATTTTGAAATATTAGTAGCCAAAATTACTCCAATATTTTCAGTTTTTTTTTTAAAATAAAATTCTTACATGTTTAAAGTAAAATTGTATATGCATAAAAACTATTGTACGCAAATTCTCTTCTACTTCTTCATGTGATAACTATTTTTCTTTTCTTAAAACTTTGAGAGGCCCAAACAAATGGCAGTTAATCTAAAACGTTGAGTGAAAAATATAGCGAGAATTCGGTAATAGAGTACAGTTTGTTTGTTTTTTAAATATTTTTCTTGAGTTATGTGTAGGGTTTTATTGCCTTGTAGAAAAAAAAATCCATTGTGAATCACAATGGAATGCCTTTTGGCTGAATAAATTGTTTTTGCCTTCCACAAAAGTTCAGAACAATTTATTGCATCAACGATACATCAAGCATGAAAAAAAAAAATGCATGCACAGGATAGCTTGTGAATCCAAAAATAATAATAACTATTATTTAGTTAATAAATAACAACAAAAAAATTTTCAGAGGATAAAAAAAAAAAATTTTAATGAAATCCTTATATTGTACACCATATCAAACTAGGTTACATTGTTTCGGGGGAAGTAATGATGCACTCTTGACTTTCATCACAAGTAAAATTTGAGTCAAGAAGGCATCTGCTTCAATGTGATTCATATGCCTTTGAAATTTCTGTTCCTTCCACTTTATGATTTGCATTTGAAATACAACTGCCCCCCCGCACCATTATTTCATAAAATTGCAACTTATTTCACCCTTTTGTATCATCTACCCTTTTTTCCACTATATTTTGTTCACTGTTATTTGATGTAGTGAATGATTAACTTAACATTAACCATAAGGGCATAAATTTGTCTCCAGTTTAAATATATTTCACTTGATGATTATCAGTTAAATTTTCAATTCCTTCAAGGCTATTTTTAAACACTTTTGTGTCATTTGTATTATTAAAATCTGAATAAGGCATCATTATCAAAGAGGACATTTAATCTATACCAAATTTAAATAGAGTCAACATCTTCCTTAGTTAAAATTTAATTATATATTGTGCATTAGACATTATGTGTTTATTCATTGGAGATAACTTGCAAGAAATGATATCATGCCAAATGATTTTATAAATGTTCATGATTACTATGACAGAATATATGAAACTCCTCAGCAGCTTGGCATTTAATGTTGTTTTTAAGTATAGTGGGTAAGAATACTAATATCAAGAATAAGCAAATTGGCAGATTTTAAATAATCATTTTGGAAGTTATATTTTTATTGCATCAGTGTTTTTATTAATATTATTTTTTATTACAGATATACAGGTGAGAAAGGAATAATTTCATGTGCAATCAAATTTTTAAAAAATGGCAAAAAAGTTAAAAGATGCTAGTCATCTAATAGCAGATTTACATTAGGGCTTCCAGTTTAGATATTTAACTACAGAATTTCAGGGCATTGTTCAGCCAATTTATAGATGGAGTCACACAAAGTTTAAATCTGATACAATTTTAAGATTTAATTCTGAACGAAAATAGAATGAAGCAATGTAAAGCAGATTTGGACTCTAGTATAACTGAATATCAGACCACACCAGGAAATAAAATTAAACCAAATAATGTTAAAAATACAAATGTTAAACATTCAAGTAATATGATAGGTTTCGTCACCATTGCAGCCAAATAGACTACTTGATAGTGAAGCAAATTAAAAAAGAATTTAAGAGGGAAAAAAGTTCAGAATACCAGAGTTAGTATTAGTTAAAAGCACACTCAGTTTTAAAGATCTATTTGTAATTGAACCAAATTATGTCAATAAACAAACTAATTAGTAATTCGGATTATAGATACAGCAGATTGAATTTGTAATATCTTTGAATTTTTTTTGTGAAATATAAAAACGTAAACAGGGCTGTAGAAAGTTATGCCAAAGGTATTGGACAAATTATTTTTAGAATTAAAGATAGAAAAGGATTAAACTCATTGCACTAGAACAGTAATTCCCAAATGGTCTATATTGAGCCCCAGGGATCTATGACTACCTGTAAGGGGTTCACGGAAGGGGATAAATAATATGGGAGTCTACAATAGTAGATCTCATTAAACCAGGTTGCCTAGTGATTAAGGTAACAAACTCGTGGCTGGCGTGTCATGAATTCAAGTCCAGTACTACTGAAGACCCCCGCTGTGTAGGGGAGCAAAGCACGTTAAATCTGTCGAGAGCTCAAACATCTTCTCTTTGGTGTGGTAGTTAGGAGGGGGGGGGCAGCTCAAGTGTCATCCTCATCACTTCTTGACCATGGTTTAAAATTACGAAGTCCGTCACCTGAACAGTGCAACGTTAATATTCACTCACTCATTAAACCAGATTGTGACTCTAATTTTAAGAGAAAATTTAATCAAATGGAAACCAGATTTTACCTATTTAACAGATAGATTCATTTACTACATTTAATGACGTTAATTTGCAGCTACAAGGGGGACAGCATAAATTTTAATAAAATAAGGACCCTTATTTAAGTGTTTCTTTCCAATATTATACTCCTTAGAGTTTATCTAAAAGAGTACAATATTGGACATTATGAACTTTCCCAGTTTCTCAATCGGCCACAAACAATGTGTCAAGAAGATGACATTTTAATCTGCATTTAACATTTAAATGTCCTCTATTCAGATTTTGAAACTAGGTTTGAGAATGCTTTAACTACAGTAATACTAATGTAGGCAAGGAATTCATATGGTCACACTGGGGGAAAAAATGTCATGTAATAAGAGGAGCTAATTGGAATACAGGCACTAGTGGAAATCCTAAAGTTAAGTTAAGAAACAGATGTCAACAATTTCGGCTTTAAAAAGACATACCTGTTATTTACCACAAATTAGGGAGCATTGTGAGGAAGTTTTTAATTACTTTTCCTAGAGAGAAGAAGTTTCAGTGTGGCTGCCAATCTCCAAAATAAAGAAAGAAAGAAAGAAAAAGACCGGTCACTACTAACAGAGGAGATATAAGATTAAACCTAACAAGATTGATTCCAAATGATGAAAATTTGTTATTGAAACACCCAATCAATCTTTTCCATCAAAAGCGTTTGTTTATTGATCAGTTATATTTGTATTAAATAAATTTTAATTTAATTAACATGTATCTCCTAAGTTTTTAACTCTATACTTTACTACAGTTACAAATTTAAGTCTTTTAAAGTAAATAGCACTATACAAACTGTAAAAAAAGCATTTAAGTTGATAGATTTGCAAAAATTCAATATTAGCAAGCAGGGGTCTACCCAAAACCAAAAAACATGGCAAGAGGACGACTACGAGACAAAACGGTTTTGAACTTCTACACTAGGAGATATTAAGTGTATTCCCTAAAGCTTTGTAGAAATATTATTTTTGTTTCTAAAATAGAAAAAGCAGGTGGTTATTTTATTGGAGATGGGGGGGGGGTTAAAATTTATAATAAACATGGAGAACTGAGCTTCTAAGTTAAACTAATAAGCTTCATTACTTTAAACAACATACCTATATAAAATCCAAATATTATGTTATTATGATTATGGAAATCCTTTATACTATAAGTATAGTTTTTGAAGTAAAAATCAGTGTGCGTATATTTTCCAGATAGCATGTAAGCTAAAGGTATGGTTAACAAATAGTAACAAAATGTAGAATCTTATTATATCAATGAAATCAACACTTATATGTAGATACAAGTGAATTTTTTACAAAACAATGATTAATCTTATATAATCAAAAGTCAGGGAAAAAATGACACTAAATAATTGAATAAAGAATTCAACCTATAATGTGTAAAAAAAATTCTATTGTAGATTTCTTTAAAGAAAAAATACATACAATCGAAGAATTTTTAGAAATATGTGAAAATAATGGAATTTTTTAGATCTGAATCAAATAATTAGAAAGTATTAAAAAATATTAAAAGCTGTACAATTTTTTAAAAATATAATTTAAGAAAAAATTAAAGATTTATGTACCTCATTTCAGCTGCTTGAGCTCTCATCTCAGCCAGTTCATTCAGTCTCTTAGCTTCTCGTTCCTTCTTTTTATCTTCTTTTCTCCACTTAGATACAACATTTCGACCAAATTCACGTTGCCTCAGCTCCTTAAGACGCTATTAAGCAAAAAAAAAATTTTACAAATTCACCATTAATGTTTCCTTTATAACATTATTACAAAATATATTGATATCTTTGACACTTTAAAATATATATATTATGAATTAACTAATTCTAAATTTCTATATTCTCTATTTAAAAAAAAAATCTAGCCTTGGAAATAAAAGAAATTATAGATCTCATTAATTTGGGTTATCAATGAAATAGCAAAATTCTACAGAAGTTAAGTAGAGTATTTTGCCCTGTTTGCCTCTGTATTATTATCAGTGCTCTATGAGTTTTTCCATTTATCAAGGTCAAAAATAATAACAGCCCTTTTAAGTGTTTTTATCTGTTTGGATATTGAAAAAAGAATATTTCCCTATTGTATATAAATACAATTAATTCTTCCCTCTTCTCAAAAGTTGTTTATCATTGAATAAAAAAATTAATTTTTATTAAAAAAAACTTTTGCTAAGAAATATGTTTTTCTTCTCCAATTTATGCAAGTTTTTCATAATTGGAATGAATTCTTCAATATTGCATTTTTTTTTTTTTTAATTCTTAGTAAGGTTCAACACTTTTCTTATTCTTTCTAGAAATATCTACCACCTTCCATAAAAATTCATAACAGGCATGATTTTTTTAAGAATTTTCCACTCCAATATTTTGGATGTGGCTACATTCCCCCAATCATATATATACACATTAATTTAAATAACCAATTTGTATACTTTACTTTAAAATTCTTTGAGTCTAACAGAAGTTGAATGAATTTATATGGATGTATTTGCAAAAAGAGAAATATAACTTATCAACTCCAGTAAAGTAATGAAAATGGAGATATTTTATGTCTAAATACAAAATTCCAATTTCTTATACTTAAAATTAATCAAGTGAAGTGCATGTGTTCTCATTTTTAATATATACTGAGGTAATTTTATTCATATGAAAGCAAGGAAAATTTTCTTTATTTATTTATTAATTATTAGAAGTACTTTTAATATAAAAAGTTTAGAAGATCATTCAGAAATTATCGTTTTCTCAACAAAAAAAACTTTAATATATAATCACTACATTTATAGCATATAAATTTTCCTGTTCCTTAAGTGGGAAAATAATTATAACATGATTTGTATAGTACTAGATCAGGAGTGGCCAACCCGCTGCACGCGTGCCACAGGCTTTTTGAAAAATTACAAAAATATTACTGAATTAATTGAATTACAATAAAAAAAAATTTCATGAAAAGAATATGTAAGAAACAGAAATTTTCAGCGTGAGATTTTAAGAGCGCTAAGCAATATTTTTCTTTTCTTCAGAAAAACGTCAAAAATGAGATCATGCTCCAAAACTTACAATTCTAATGTTTGTAACATTCTGAGAAAAGTGTTGAGTAATGTGAGACTAAAAACAAATTCTCTCTCTCTAGGACGGTTGTAACTGCCCAAAAAATCACCCTCTCTAGGGCGCGGTTAATTTTTAACATCTCAGATTTCCATTCAAATTTCAGCTTCCCTGTGCAGGGCTGAAGTTTATAGCTATTGGCTGTCAGCGTGATGTCAGATAAAAAGGTTTTTCGGAGATGTTGGCTATTTACGATTTCTGTAATGTCAAGAAGTAATTCTGCAATATATTAGGAGCGCAGTTGTTGATACGGTAGAAGTAATTCTATCTGCACAAAAAGTAGCCGCTTTGTAAAGCAGAAGGAGTGGGAACTTGCATCCATGACTAATCAGAATGCTGGATTCGGAGCCTAGAAAATTTGTAACGTAACATTGGCAAATTGTTTCTAGCTGTCTGACTCAGTTGATTTTAAACTCTGTTTAGCAAGACGTTTAGCTTTTCTCCTTTTCTAAAATTGTTTTTAGATTTTAGTGTTGAGCGTAGTTGCTTAATTTTTTTATAATTTTCAATATGTTTATGAGTAAACTTTTGACATCGAAAAGAAATTATGAAGAGGATATTGCAGAACGTGATTTTAAAATTGTCTGGGAAGAACAATACTTGTTTACACATCAAAATGCTTCCAAGCCTGTTTGTTTGATATGTGGAATTTGTACAGCAGTTCCAAAAAAATTTAGCTTTGACCATTATTTCAAACAACTGCATAGTGATTTCAACAGCAAATATCCTGTTGGATCAAATTGGCAAACGGAATGTATCAATAAAAAAAATCTTTAGCTGGCCAACAATCTTTGTTCCAGAAGAGAAATTACGACATGGAAACTATGGTGAAGGCTTCTTATGAACTTTCTTTGTTGTTAGCCTGCAAGAAAAAACCATATTCTGACGGTGAGGAGATAATAAAAAGCAGCCTTTTAATTTTTGCCCAAAATGTCGGTGATCTTAATGTCAAAAATATGGTTGATAAAATAGCTTTGTCCAGAAATATCGTCATGCGTCATATAGATGACATGGGATAGGATGTTGGAACACAAATTGTCTGTGGACTTCAAAATTGCAAATATTTTTCATTAACTTTGGATGAAAGCTGTGATATCACTGACAATGCGCAGTTAAGCATCTTTGTGCGTTATACGAACGAAAATTTTGATACTGTGGAAGAACTTTTTGATTTGCGCCAACTAGTTTTAACTACAGGTGAAGACATTTTTAAGGAACTTATCAAAAATGTAATTGAAATTAACAAAGTAGGATGGACAAAATTAGACAGTGTTTGCACAGATGGAGCGCCTTGCATGGTTGGCAGAATAAAAGGTTTTGTTGCATTGCTTGAAAATTATTCGGGAAGAAAAGTTTTCAAGTATCATTGTATTATTCATCAAGATGCTCTTCGTGCAAAGGACTTAAACTTGCCTTTCGTTGTTACCCCTGTGGTGCGATGTATCAACAAAATACGAGCTCGTGCTCTGTATCGACGAAGATTTCGTACGCTTTTCCCCGAAGAAACGGAAGAAAATGGCGAGTCACTCCATTGTAGTGTACACTGGCTTTCCAAAGGAAGTTCACTTGCGAGATTTTGGAGTTTGAGGGAATGTGTTTTAGAATATCTGGAAGAAAACAATGAACTGCCCAGTGAATGCTCTCTCCTCAGGAGTAAAAATTGACTGTGGGATTTAGCTTTTCTAACCGATATAATGGAACATTTAAACAATTTAAATTTAAGATTACAGGGAAAAAATTGTATTTTTCCTACCCTAGTTGGTCATATATCTTCTTTTGTGAACAAACTTTTGCTTTTTTGTCTGGATTTTGGAGAGAAAAAATTAACTCATTTCCCATTCTGATAATTATTTCCAATTATCTGCCAAAGTTAGTAATGTTCCGAACTATTATAGATTTAAAAATTTAATATGCAGTTTGCAGGATTCTTTCAGTGCCAAGTTTGAAGATTTTAAAGACGATAAAAAAAAATACTGAACCTTTCACTAATCCTTTTTCGATTTCTCTTCAAGACATTAATTGTTACCCACCTCAGGTACAAATTGAAATTATTGACCTACAGCACCATATTACTCTGAAAAGCAAATATAAGGAAATTATTTTAACCGCAAATGATCCGAATTACATCGAATTTTGGAAATTTGTGCCACCAAGTAATTTTCCAAATTTACATGATTTAGCGGTCAGATATTGTTGTAGGTTTGGATCAACATATGTTTGTGAAGAAATGTTTTCTGTTATGAACGTAATTATATCAAAATATCGCTCAAAATTAACTGATATGCACCTAAAACACCTAATTTTGTTAGCATCTTTACTAACTAATCCAAGTATAGATGATTTAGTAAAAAACTACAAATTCAAAAGCCACATTATGAGAAAGTACTGACTGCTTAATAATCTTTTAAATTAAATATTTCAAGTTGCTTATTTTTATTTTGTGCCTATGCTAACTGACTGATCCTGTACAAATTTATCAACAATAAAATATAAGTTTCTACTTTTGTTTTATTTGTTATACCATTTTCTTTTTACATTTTCACTGTGTAGAACTTGCATTTAAAAGTATGTTTTTGGTGTAAATAACCCATAATAAGCCTATAAGTAAAAATTTTTCCCTTTTGTATATTTTTTAGTTTGGTGGAAAAGTTGAAAGTGGCACGCGTAATTTTTTTTTATCAGATTGTGGCATGCTTCTCAAAAAGGTTGGCCACCCCTGTATTAGATGCATGGCCTGGCATTGCATGGGCTCTTCGAATGCATAACATATTGCCACGAAAATTCCCCTTCCCCTCTCAGTGTCAGCACTTCCTGGCATGTGTAATATCTATATTAATGCCATTACAATTCTCTTAGTTGAAACTTCTTCCAATTCTCTTCACTGTTAGACACACAGGTTTCTTTTCCCTCTCTCTTTCGCCTGGCATTGCACAGGTTTTTTTCAGTGTAGAACTATTTTTCCCTTTTCTCCTCCTTCCCCAGGGAAAAGATCCTTCTTCAAATTTCAATCAATGACTTACAAAAAAACATTACTGATTTAGTTAAAGAATTATTAATTTAAAACAATAAAAGAACATGTTTCTGATTCTAAGAGTATTACAAAAAATAAGAAATTCATTATTTTTAACAATAGTTACTTTCTAAGAATCTAATAAGGCGGGGGGGGGGGGACATTTAAATATCTTAATTTTTTTTAACTTTATTAATTATAGGAAGCAATTCTTTTGATCGAGTTAACATTTCATCCTCATTAGCAATATCTTCTTCAACAATTACATTGTCATTATCTTTATTGTCAGTATCTCTCTCACTCTCTTCAAAGTCAGAATCCGAAGTTTCTATATCCCCAGTACTTGGATTTTTCTGTTCTTTATTTTTTCAGTATAATACATCTATTACTTTTAATTGAATTCCACTAGCATAGCACAATCGCTAATTTGCCCCAATCAACTTTTTCATAACTGTTGCTCCATCAGTCCCGTTACAGATACAATATATTCTTTCCGGAATAATCCATGTTTTGCTAATTTAGATTTAAGCACTTCCACACATTTTTCTGCTGGCACACTTTACAAGACATGTGTAAGTCTTATATTCCAAATTTTTTTTTCTGAATGAATATTTATATTTATATAAACAATGTCTATTTCTTACACTCGTCCATTAATCAAATGTAAGACCAAATTTTTCCCCATTTACTTTTAATTGTGTTAGCTCATGTTTAAAACAATTACACACATCATTACACTGAAGCTTATAACAGTTTTTCTAATAGTATTAATCGATGTTGGTAGATTTTTAAAACCCCTGATGGATAGTGATTTTCTTAATTCAATACAAGTGCAAAACACTCAAAATGGCAAACCATCTAATGCTGTCATTTTACTTATAATTCCATCCAAATTCTTTTTTTTTTCTCTTCAAAATAACCTAAAATCCTTGAAGGCTTGGGCTTAGAAATTGTGCTTAAATTTGTATCTTCATCGCAAATTAAATTCTTTCCTCTTCAAAAATTTGTATCATTTTTCGTTTTTAAATGTGTATGGAGTCTGCTTGTACTTCCTCCATTCACTTTAATAACTCTTAAACCTTTTTTGCATAGTACCACCAAATTCTTTTCATCATATAAATAATAAAGCCAAACATAAGTATTATTAACTGATTCTTTATGTTCTTTAAAATTGTTCTTATTCATTATTATGGGTTATTATTTATGAGTACATATATAATGAATCTGAAAAATATTTTGAACCCTAAAGTATGATATGCAAATACAATGTGAATAACAAATTCACCAATTTAAAAAATATCAAAATATTACGCACTTTTTTCACAACTACAACCTTGTTTTCACAGATACGAATATCAGATTACAAATCCTGAGCGTGTGCAAAATCACTCTGAGCTGTAATAGGATAGTTCTGGCCCATCTCCTTGGATGATTCACATATTTTATCACTTCTCTTGATTGTACAAAGCAATTTTATATACACAGTTTAATTTTGCACGTTAGAGGTACATAAAAACAAAAGCATAACTATTTTGCTATGTTGGTGATCCCTGAACATATAGTGGAGACAATTTTAAAAATTTCTTGTAAATATTATAACGGTATTTAAAATTGTACAAATGGCTCAAAATACCAGTATCCCATATCCCGGTATTGTAATCCCTATTAGTAGTGTATTTAGTAATGAAATAGAAAATACACCTCTGGTTTTTAAGAAATATATTAATTTAAATTCAATATTGTTAAAGAATGAATACAAAGAATTCTTACAGTTAGCTACTGAAACAATTGTTTATTTCTGGACATTTAAATGTTTGATTAAAAATATGAAAATATGAAGTGTAAAATAAAATAAAAAACTGGAAAAGCCTAGAAATTTGTTAACCTCCACTGAAAAAAACATTCAAAAAGAAAATAATACTATCTGATAAAAACATTTTAGCATTTTGTTATATTTTTGAAGTGAAAACTTCTTTAGCGGTGTTGGGCACTTTTTGGTAGGGGAAAATCTTATGGGTTTGCATCACTGACATGCTCTCACTGGCGCACACGCAGTGTGCTGTTCGCCTTAGACACTTTTTGGATGGGTGAAATCTCGTGCGTTCACATCACCAACATGCTTATAACAGTATATCTGTAGCTATACAGCTGACGTATAATGCTGTGTATATCTTATAAGTGAAATTGAATGGATTTTGTAAAAAGTTCAATGTGTATATACTGTGCATTGTTGAAATACTGTTTTTGTTTGATTATTATTTGAATCGTTTAATTGAAGAATCATTGTGCAGTAGAAATAGTGAGTACCAAATAAATAAACTAATATTTCTAAGATAAAAAATAAATTACAGAAAATTATTTTAAATACTCGTATTTATTTTGGTGTTTGAAAATTTTATATTTAAAATTATTTTAAATCTTCGTATTTATTCTGGCATTTGAAAATTTTGTATTAATTTTATAATATTTAACCTCTGTAATGCATCATAACGCAATCCGGATAAGTATTTCACAGTGGCTTAGACATTTTCTTACTACCGTGGTAAAACAGACTTCTAGTTGTTCAATCATTTTTTATCGTGGATTTTGAAATTAAAAATTTTATAAAGTCTAATAATAATTCAAGATTAATGTGTTGAAGTTTAAAATATGGTTATTAAGGGAAATAAACATCATAAGAGATCAACGAGTCATCAAGAGGATCTAATGTTAGAATTGAAAAGGTTACAAAATAATACACTACAAACGCTCACCAAAAATTTTCTAGAATCCATCTCCAACAAGAAAGGATTATCGATATTTTCATTCAATTGTCACAGTTTGCATGCACATGCAGCTGACCTAAAAAATGATGCTTTCATAAAAAAATCAAATGTTCTGCTTTTGTCAGAAATTCGTATGAAAAACGAAGAACCACTTGATATTCCGAATTTCAACTTTGTTGTAAGTTATAAAAGACCTGAAGTTCCAGCAGCAGGCGAAGCTATTTATCCCAATACTCAAGATACATCACACTTCATTACTTCACATATGGACATACATACTAAATTCACTAGAAGCATTGGTGTTAATGTTTCTGATATAGGCGAAATATGCGTTGCTCGTTGCCATTCCGAGAATGGGCACTACATATTAATGGTTGCCGTTTACATTTTGCCTGGAAAATCTATGAGACAGATACAACAATTTTAATTCGAAAATTTGATGATTTATAAAAAAGGTTTTGAAATACTCGAAAAAAGATTTGGCGAAATACAAGATAATGTACTGATAATTTTAAGTGGAGACTTAAAACTTTGCAGATGATAAAAATCTACCACTAATTGAATTTCTAAATGAAACAATTTAAATATGTCCAATTATCGAAAACTCAGTACTACAAAATATAAAACGACGATCAATGCCGTTTTAATGCGATACTTGGATAAATTTGAATCAAACATTTTCCTTTCTTACTTTAGTTACCATAAACCTATTGTATCTTTTTTAGAACAAAATGAAATAATTGAAAGTACAAAAAGTCTAAGTATTGTTGAAATTTATGATGACAATGATGCGAACAATTAAAATAATGCTAAAAATCAAGTACATTGAAATTTAAGTAAATACAAATACTATACATAAATAATATGATTGTATATACTAATTGTTACTTCAATTTAATTGTATTTATATCTTGTCATGATCTTGTACAGCCCGTAATATATTTGAATAATAAAAAACCAAATAAACTTGCATATAATTGTTGCTCGGAGTGTCAATAGATGTGAAAACCAGATTGATGTTGATAATTTTAATTCAAACATTATGAAATTTCAAATTTTAATAATAAAAGTTATAAGTTTTTACTTCTATCGGCAGTTTCTAAAACTGCCATATTTTTATAGTTTTTCCTTTAACTGTTTTTCAATAAATCATTTCTTAAGAATAAAAATACTAATTTGTGATGTGTTTTAAAAAAATAAGCTTACATTGATTATTTAATACATATATATATATATATATAACAATAAATACTTTTAGAATTTAAAATAATAAAACAGATTTGGAATCTTCATTATTTACATTCACTATATAAGAAAAACATTCCAAATGAAAACATTTTCATTAGATAGAAAAGTTTCAACATTTGGTTCTTTCAACTGTTTATTTCAGTATTTCATGAATTAAGAGAATAGTTGATAAGAGGAAGAAATTTTTATGGAAAAATAGAAACGTATCTGATGTAAAATTTATTATGAAAAACTAACATATTCATCCTTTTATAATAATAATTCTCTTCTTGGGATTTGAAATTATAAAATTGATTAGATGATTCATTTTTCAATAAATCATGACATACTGTTTTCTTAAAAAATGGCACTGAAACAAAAATCTAGTTTATTGAAAGTGGCAAAAAAGGGGTGGAAGGAGTAAGGTTTGTCGAAGCTGTATTTCCCCACATGTGCCACTCAAACTCTTGAATTCTGTGGAAGGTTTATCACAATCGATTATTACTGGAATTTAGCAATTTTGATAATTTTTTTTGTTGCATTTTTTCAGTCCTCAGAAAGGAAAATGTAAATTTTTTTAAAAATAGTTTTATGTATGAAAAAAAAAAAAAAGACAGAAAAACAGAAATTTTCAAAATTACAAAATTCCGCAACTATTTTAAAGGAATTTCACTTTTTTTGTTTTGTTTTAGTCTTAAGAGATGTCATGAAATTTTGTTTGGCTTGAAAACCCATTATTGACATCAATTGCATCATTTGTTTTGCATAAACGTAGTTTGCAAATGTTTATTTAGTTTTCATTTTCTTTTGGACTAAATTTTTAAGTTCTAGTTTCCAAATTTCACAAATCAATAACAAACAATGGTAATTTTTAAACAAAATATTGCATACATGAATTTTTGAAAAAAATCCATGAGACGAAAAATGCAAATCTTTTTAAAATCCTTAATTTTTAAGCAATCGTTGGATATAACACGGATAGTAATGTTTTACATACAAAAAAAAGTTCATGTGAATATTTTTATAAATAACGAATTTTGAGTACTTTTTCAAAAAAGATGAAAAAAAGTTTTTGGTATTTTAAAAATGCAAATCTTTTTAAAACTCAATTTTTAAGCAATTTTTTCAATCTTTGGATATAACATGGATAATAATGTTTTACATACAAAAAAAAAGTCTGTGATTATTTTCATAAATAACGAAGCTATTAAATGTTTAATTAGAATTTTAAGTACTTTTTCAAAAAAGATGAAAAAAAGTTTTTGGTATTTTATTTTATAAATTGCTGATTCTAAAAGAACAAAGTATGAATTTTTCTAGTACTGAAAGTTGACTCATTACAATGATAAGAAATCGATAGAGAAGGATTGAAAAAATCTTTTCATAAAACTGCATCAATATTGACTCATTTTAGGGAAAAAAACGCAAAAAATGAAAAATATCGTTATTTTGTAAAAAATAATAAATATATACCGTGTTGTTTCAAAATAAATTATCTTTCCGATTCTGTAATTATTTGTTGTTTGAATTCGGTAAGAAAAGAAGGATCACAATTTAAAAACGACAAAAAAGTAAGAACTCTTGCCTGCTTACTTTGGGCAGCGCCTTGGCACAATAAACTGCTTACACTGGTAACCAATTCCGATTTTAAAGTTTTTAATTAATATATTTTTTTAACTAATTGCAACCATCAAATTTAAATGGTCAAAATGGCTTCCTTGGATCATTTCCTATCTTTTGGTATCTTCAGCACGTTACTGCGTTCAGCGGTTTGTGAGAAGATAACCTCACATACATATATAGGCTTGTTTACCTACAAATTTAAATAGTGTAGATTTTTCTTGTAGGGTTTTTTTTTCATTTAAATAACCAATTTGCAGAAAATTTGTAAAAAAAAAAAAAAAAAAACTTCATATGACACTTTTAAATATAGAAGCCTATAAAAATTCTGAAGTATTTCAATTGTTACCTGTTTATGAGCATGGTCATAGGAATTCATGTGATTATCAAACTCCTGATATTTGTAATATTGCTTCTCGCACAATTCACAAAAGAAGTTTGCCTTTAAAACGGCAAGACCTTCCTGGACAGCCCTTTCCTTCTCCTGGACAGCCTACAGAACAAAATTATTTTAAAAGAATTATTGCAAGAACAATTTGCTTGTGTCACACCATACAAGGTAGCATTTGAAGGAAAAGTGGTACTTTTTCTCCAGCTTGTTTTTATTCCCATATCTTAGATAGAAGACAACTTGTACGTTAAAATTTGAAATGCTTATTATTGTTTAAATGTGTTTATTAGCAAGAAAGAAAAAAACTTCCGACTTTCACGAGTGTTGCACATGCGATCATGTGTGTATATTTCAACTATTGAATGATTATTTTTTGCATTATATCAGCCCTATATACATACCAAATTTTATTAAAATCTGTCCAATAATTTTAGATAATCGACAAAATCTAAAAATTCTCTTAATTTTGAACATACTGTGTAAATATATATAACAAAGATGTATCTATTAAAGTCCATGCATGTAGTGAACATATAAGAATGCATCAGTTTCCAGATATTTCAGCTGAATCCATCTGGTGTGCGGAAGATTTAAAAAAAAGATGTTGATTGCAAACCTAGCTTGGGTTTTGAAATACACATACTTTATATAAGCCATTGTTAAAAATGTAATAACGAAGTGAGGTCTGAAATGAAAACTTTGTTTTTTAAACAATGAAAAACAGTACATGAAACTTAGAAAGTGCAAAAAATTCCTTAGAAAATGCAACTATAACCAATTCTTATACTTATGTGATTGGTATCCACATTTTTAAAACAATACAATCTAGAAATGTTTAGAAGTAATGTAGAATTTCAAAAGTCAAAGCGATATTAACTTCTTTCTTTAGACTGACATTGACTTGTTTTCTAAAAGTTTCTTCAACCTGATAAAAAAAAAGTATTAAAAATCAATTTTTAAAAAAAATGAATCCACTCTAGATCATAATTTTGGGGAAAAGGCAGTTCGCTTATCTAGCATAACACAACATTGCTCTACTATGTTATTGTGAAAGAAGATATGATTGTAGAGGTGAGCCATACTACCTATCTCTCCATTTGTTCCTCCCAATTTTTTCCTCTTCCCTAAGGATAGTTACTTCAAGCAAAATGTAATCACTAAACTTTGGCATATGTCTTCAAAGGATTATATGTTCCAAGAACTGGTACAGATGCGAACAAAAATATACAGATGACAGATTATTATTATTTAGAAGACTTTTAGCCATAGTTTGATTTAAATTACTTATTTTTCTATTAAATCCAGTTCTGAAATTTAATAGACACATCTTTTAAGTATATATATTATAATAGAATACAAGTTTGTTTGTTTTTTTAAAAATATACTTTATTCATATTAGAATGCTAAAAATATGTTCTAAAAGATTTTTAAAAAAGATAATAATCATGATGATTTACTTTGTATTTTTGTTGCAGTTCTGCAGAATCTTGTTTCTCTGTTTCTAAAACCCTTCTCTTTTCAGTTGTTTCTTCAGCATAATCCATCTACAAAAACATTCAAAGTAAATCTTTGCCATTTATAATTATTACTCACCATCGAAAAAAAATCAGCAGAGCAATGATAATCAATAAAACACGCACATATATTATAAACCATTGCTGTGTTCACAAGATCAACAATTTATATATGAATGTACATACCTAACAATAAAAAGCATACTAAACAAATAGAATGACAAAATTACAATGAAATCAGATATGAAATTATATACATAAAATCGCAGTATTATAAATAACACATAAAAATTGCAATGCAAGTTTAAAAATATTAAACTGCTTTTTTTTTAAAAAATATTTTAGTATATTTGTGATACACGTCTACCTTATTTTCCTATTTTTAGCAAATTATTCATAAAACTTTTAATAATATTGAATACTTTCAAAAGATATATTACAAAGCATTAATCATTTATACCACATTTATTCAAGTCTAAGCCACACTCCAAATTCTCAACATGTTTTTGTGAAAAAATAAAAATTGGGTAAAATGGTTAAATGATATCTAATACTTACGAAATTAACAACAATTTTAAATGAGAACTAATGAAAAGTAAATAATTAATTCATTTTACCAGTATTAAAAGCCTTTAAATACCTATATGTGCCTGTAATTATTCTAACTGTCAGTATCATGTTCAATTTCCCCCATCCAGAAAATTTTTCTGCCTTTGATTCTAAGTCGCACCTAATTTTCAGTAGTATTAATATTGAAAAAAAATTTATGGCTTAGATTGAAATAAATACAGTACTTATTGAATATAATTTGACCAATAAAAATCTTTAAAAATATTAAAATGTAATCTTGAAAAACAATGCAAAAACTTTAAAATAAATATAAATAAAAACATGCACATTTGTGCTCTTACAAAATTAATCATTCCTAGAATAAAAATTAAAAACATTTGCAATTAATACATCCAAAAAACCTAATAAATTTTTTTGAGAACCTTTACATTCAATGACACCAAATAATACATAAATGCTACTTTCTTGATATTTTACAAAACATTGCAACATACTTTAATGGGATTTTAACTTTTTAAAGTAAATTTAACTTTTAGCAAATTCATATTTAGTTGGTTACATTAATTTTTTCTTTAATTCAATATTTTTATTTATTTTCTTCTCATAATTCTCCCAATAAGTGTTATGAAATGGCTGAACTTTAGGGTGGTAATACCTCAAGAAGGAAAGCAACAGTGGAGAATTCTTGTTTCTTGCAAAGTGAGAAATTTAGAGCTCAAGTGTAAGCTCCAATGCTTGTAGCACAAAAAATCACATTTCCCACAATGACAGAGCCAGTCTCATCCCCTACTAGATATTAGATTAACCATTTTAGGAAACAGTTTTCAACATATGAAATGAAAATAAAAGATAACAGCAATACCCTCAAATCTGTAAATAATAATAAAATTATAAATTCAAATTATATAATATTTGAAAATTAAAGTTTGAAGCACAATGCAGACAAAAATAATTTAATATAGAAAAGACATCATTAGTTATAGTTAACACATAAAAAGCTCTATTAATTTAATCCATAATAAAATGTTCATTCTTAGCAGTTATTCCACAACTGATTGTTTTTAAGCATTATACACACATGTTGACTAAATTTCAGCTTTATGAAAATATACATTGCTTACAGCATATTTTACAAACTGAAAGATGTCATATTGCTATGATGTGATATTTAATGGAATATTTCATTCTTCAACGAAAAATACTTAACAAATATTACACACAATCAGAACATTGATATTTTTTTATTAATTTTTCTTATTAAAACATGATAAATTTTAAAAACATTGCTATCTTCAATTTTTTTTTAAAAAAAGGTCCTTTTACTTTTTTTTATATATAGTAAATAAAGTAAAATGCCCTGATCTCTTCCATTATGCATGGGTATAACACACACAAAAGATATGGCAATTAAATAACGGGACTGGTCTGAGAAATATGCTTTACCAAAAACTTATTACAAACAGTTGTTAATCCCTTTCAATATACATCCCTTGCCTATCTATATATGCCCCTCCCCTCTCTTGTCTATCATACATATTTTCCATTAGTGAAGAAGTGCTACAGATTTTTTTTTTTAGTGACCCTCTTCAGCAAGTATGCTAATTTTGATATGACTTCTTCAACAGACTGAATGTAAAATTTTGTGTATTAACAGAGAACTTTCTGAAATATACAGTAGCCCTTTCTGAAAGCAAAAGTTCTGAGGTACATGAAAAAAACTAAAACATTCGAGATCATGAATTTACAGACTTTCTACAATACTAGACAGAGCAATATCATTGCTGATATTGCTGCATTCATACACAATAAGTTTATTTTGAAGGCAATAAATTGCAATTTTATAGATATATCAAATTAATTTTTAAAAATAATTATCATCCCTACTAGAAGAAAATGCATACATAAGCCCTAAAATTGCCTTTAAACACTTAACTGCCAATTAAAAGTTATATACATTTCCCAGTGCCACTGTTTTTCACACAGGCGAGCACATGCAGTATATTGAGGGGGGAGGCATAAATATGCAAATCCTCTGAAATAAGTAAATCCTTCGCTAACACTGTCCAGGTCATTTTATTGCATTTCAAAGCCTTCAAAATAGTTTTACTGATAGCAGCACAAAGAAAAGATTGTATTTTGAAGAGTACATACACGGCAGATGCAATAAATGTCCAAGTTGAGCAAGGTGTATACATGCCGTCTTCAGATAAGGGATTAATATTCAGCACAAAAGTTATCAGTCTATATATATACATAGATAAACACTTACACACACTAAGATACCAAAAATCATGGGATAATATCAAGATGACAATAGCATCATGGGTAGAAAATACATAACACATAAAAGCATTACCTAAGCTTTTATGTGTACTTGAGTGATTTATCTCTTCTGTATTTTCTGATATGGTTAACACTGAATGAAAGGAACTGACTGACTTTGAAAGCGAAATGCTAGTTGGAGCTAGACACATTCAGTATTCTATTTGGGAAATTGTAATGGGATTTGACATTAACAACCAATAGAAAATATATAATTTCAGCCCCCTTTACGTCTGATCAATTATTGAGATTAGCTCAACTGCATAGTATTATTGTGCATCAAATAACAGCAACAATCAATGTGGAAAGGTAGGATCTTGCTGCAGTGCAACTCTTAGCAAGAAATATTACTTGGTGCTAAAAGTGATTATAAACTAAATCTCTAGTAATTCTATTGTTAAATTGCAACACAGAATTTTTATCTTTTTCTCCCAAAACAGTGCCTTCCATCCATTTTGTTCTTTTTTTAAACTGGAATTTTAATTAGGAAGGAGAATATATGAATATTGTTCTGTATTAAGATAACTTTAAATGTTATCAAAAACTTATTGTGATTCTCAAATTAAAACAATTTGTAAAATTCAGCACATGTTTGGAAATGATGCTACACAAATAGTGGAAAAGTTCAACTGAATTCATAAAATGGCCACATATCAATGAAGAGTAACTAGTATCCAGAGAGACTATAAACCGAGTGAGATGCAGATGTTGTTAAGAGGTTAAAAAAATCTAGTAAAGGGTGATTGTCACTTGACGGTACAAATGATTTTAAAAGAAGTTGGGATCAGTAGAAATTCCCCACACATGCTTACATATGATAATTTGAACACATGCACAGAATGACTTCAAAATTTATACTCAGGTGCTGTGGGTGGAAGAGGAAGAAAGTCTTAATAGTGAAACATGGAATTCTGATTATCCAACACTCAAGACATGGTTTCTGGTTGTTTATAAAATTGAAAACACCATTTAAAGTGTCCCATTTTGAATGTAAAAAAAAGATAATGCAAAATGCAGCAGTTTATATAAAAACACTCTTCCAAAAGAAGCCTTCCAGAAGTTTTTACGGAAGTGGAAGGATCAGTATCTAGAGGCAGAAGAAACTTAAAGGAGATTAAAAAATCCTAATTCCATCAAGTAATATATATATCTATATTAAAAAAGTTTTTAAATATAGTAAAATGATGGGCAGATTTATCGTTAATTACAGTAATAGATCACCTTCTCTTGACATAGATGACTGTAAATGTAAGAACTATCATGAATTTATTGATAGCTATCATAAACATGTAGTCACAGGCAATTTAAATATAATCAAGGACAGAATTTTAAAAGATATCATGAGTAAAGGCACTAGTTTTAGATTGACTATTTTTAACAACAATAATACTGTTAAAAAACAAATTAATAATGATATAAATAATTTTATAACTAAATCTGCAGTTAAATATGGTTTGCCTTTAGAGGAATTTGATGAATCTAAGTACAATATTTTAAAAGACTGGATGAAATTTAACTATCATTCTAAATCAGTACTTACTTATAAAGATGTAAAAAAGATTTATGATTTACAAAAGAATTTTGTCAATGTTTACATAGACAAAGTGCCTGGTAATTATGCTAAATAATTTGCAAATATTTTTATAATAATATGATTAATGAACACTTTTTAAACAATGAATGTTTTAAATGATTTGACTTGTCAGATAAAGAAATTAATAATCGAATTATTGCTATATATAGAAAATTGGGTGTTTCCATTCATAAGATTAAGTTTCCATTTTTATTTTTAACACCTAAATTCCATAATAATCCTGTTAAATTTAGAATAGTAACAAATGGTTTTAAAACTTATATCACTACTGCAGGTAAAATGCTGCATAATAATATACAAAATTTCATCAATAAGCAATGTAATAAAGCTATAATTAAAAATAGTAAGGATATTATAGATTTTAAAAAAAATATATTTATTCAGTTTATAGTTATGACTTTGAAGATCTTTTTAATTCCATTGATTAATTTTAATTCATTTTAGATAATCATAGTAATTATAACCTTAATATTAATTTACAAAAATTTAGAACTCTAATAGATTTAGTCTTAAAAGAAAACTACATTAATTTTAATGGTTCTCTGTACAAACAAACCAAAGGTTTGCCTCTAGGTGGCCCTGCTAGCAATAGTTTGGCTAAGTTATATTTACACTTTTACAAAAATAATTATATTATTAATAATGATTGCTACATATTTTTAGATACGTAGATGACCTAATTATTTTTGGTAAAAATAATAATTTTAACCCCAATATTACTTTTTATCCAAATTATTTAAACCTTATTAAAATTATTAGTAATCCAGTTAAAACTAATTACTTGAATGTATCATTGTATATTAAGGACTATGTATATTGTATATTAAGGACTATTGTATGTATCATAAATATTACATAGCAATATTTATGATAAAAGAAATGATTTTAATTTTAACATTCTTAAAGTGTCTTACTGGAATTCCAATTTATCTATATCTATATATAGAAATATTATTTTCAATTATATTTATTGTAATAACGTATTAGTGATAAATTTAATATGTATTTAAATTTTAATAACTTTATTAAACATTGTATGGAACATGGATACCCTCCTAACTAAAAAAAATTACCAAACAGTTAAATAAAAAATATGTTATTAGTTGTAACATATAGGGTTGGTTGTCTGGGTGGTACTTTTATTTTCTATAAGTTTTAAAACAAAATATAGAGTTTTTAAATGTGTATATATATAGTATTGATGTTATTTTATCAAAACTTAATAATTTTATGGGTTACTGTTATTGACCTTTCCATTGCCCGGGAATATTTTTTTGTTGTATTCACGTGGTAAGTCTTTATCTAATAGTTTTAACATTGATTTTAAAAAAAATTTAGTAATTATTATAGGCTATAATATTATCGTTTTACATTATGGTTTTATTTATAATAATAGTTAAACTTCTCTAGAAATTTCTTGCTCTTTCCCTATGGCCCAGAGTATTGGCAAATTCAGATGAAGGTTGGCTGGCCAAAAAACATTGTTGAAAACCTGCAATCCTGGTTCCTAAGGCCAGGAGTTAGCTCTAGTACTACTGTGGCTAAGACTATTCTATCATGACTATAGTTATCTTAGGTTTATAACTATTTTTTGTAATATATATATAATTTCTTGTAGTTAGGTTAAAAATCAAGCAAAACAGTTCAGACAGCAATATTCATAACAATAGCGATGCAATTTTTCTTATAAATAAGTTGCCATTAAAATAGTAATATTTCCATTTCAACTTATAAGAATATAATTCTAAATTATTTACAGTATAATAACAATCTAGTTAATAACAAATGAGATAAAAAAAAATTTAAATTTAAATTATCTTCAAATTTTGCTTAAAGCATGTATGCATCTTTTTAAAAAAAAAACACATAGCTTAATCATAAAAATAATAATTATTAGAAATAATTTGCAAAACAAAAAAAAAATTATTAGGCTTTTTTTCCCATGTAAATCCGTACAGCTTACTCTTCAACATAATTTGGCCTTTTAATTTTTTAAAAATACATATTTAAATACAAGATTTGAAAACTACAACACTTCTTTAATTAAAAAAAAAAAAATTTCATGTTTAACAGGTCAATCTAGAATAAAATTTAGTCTGCAGCTTCTGCTATCCTGGTTCTATCTGCTCATGACTTTAAAAAATAATTCACACATTAAAGACAATTATAGATTTCTAATTTCATTTTAAAAATCATTGCTCTTTTTCATTCCTTAGTGATTTTTTTATTATTATTTTCTGAAGAAATACACACACATATACAAGGTGTGGCTATTAAATAATGAGACTGGCACTGCTGCAGAAGTAAGAATGAATCAAATGCCAATGACTGACAGTTGTTTAGTGTGAAGCCTTCTCTTTCAAATACAGTGTATCCCGTTTTTATGAACAAATCCGTCTAGCTATAGTCTTCATTAAGGTTAGAGTTGTTTTTTTGTTTCATTGGAAAAATTATCCGTAACAATACAGTAACAACTGTGAAATTTCCCATAAAAATTGAAAAGAAAAAGATAATGAAACTTTTAATGTATTGAAAAAAGTTTATGGCAACAAAGATTTATCCCATGCACATGTTTTTGAGTTGTTTAAGCTTTTTTTAAAATAGCTTGGAAGGCGTTGAAGATGATTCATGCCCAGATCCCCAGTTGACGTCAAAAACAGATGACAATATTAAAAAAATCAGTAATCTGGTTTAGTCTGACCATCGGTTAAGTACCCATGTGATTGCTGAGATTGCAGGAATTGACAAAGAATCAGTACAGCAACTTTTACATTACTATCCTGACATGCAGACAGTGTGTTAAAAAATGGTGCCCCAAATTCTCCCCTTTGAACAACAAAAAGCTTGCAAAAAAGTTTGCACCGACACTTCGAATGCCTTTGAAAATTACCCAAACTTATTGAAACGGATAACAACATGCGACAAATCTTGATTTTTTACTTATGATCAAGAAATGAAGCATCAATCCACGCACTGGAAGAGCCTAACTACACACAACAACAAAAAAATTCAAATGTGCAAATCAAAATTCAAAGCAATGATGATTGTTTCTTTCAATATTCATAAGATCTTCACTAGGTTCTTGAAGAACACACTATTAATCAACATTACTACCTTCACATTCTTTCTGAATTGTGTGAGAGAATAAGGGATAAATGACCTAAATTGTGGAAGGACATGACACGGATTCATCAAAAGGACAATGGGCCAGCTCATTCCACATTGTCCATAAAGAGGTTTCTAGTAAAGAACAGCATCCCAGTGTTAGACCATTTGTTAAAAAGAACAAGTTTTGAGTCCATTGAGGCTGTGAAAGAAAAAGCAGCAAGTATCCTAAAGGCACTGACACAAGACATCCAGCGCTGTTTTGAACAATGAAAAAATTGCATGGAGGGCTGTAGGGATAGAGAGTCATATATTGAAGGTGATAATAAGTAAATATATATGAAATTGAAATAAAATGTTTTATAGCATCAGTCTTGTTATTTAATAGCTGCACCTTGTATATCGTTCTTATAGTGAACAAAAAAAGGGGGTGCAAATATTGTGCAAAAAAGGGGAAAATTGGAATTGTTAACCATATTTAACTCAGCAGTTTACTCCTAAGCTAGGACAGGCTAATTAAATGTTAAGCACTACATGGGATTTGGATTAACTTTTACAACTGTATTTCTAATTTATAAAACAATACTTCTTAATTTGTAATACCATTATTCTGAATTTCTATAAGTTATTAAGTTATATTATGATGTGTGTTTGCATACCTCAAACTGAAGAAAGCACGAGTTATCAATAATAGAAATAATATAAACATTTTTGTTGCTAATGTAATACTGACCTTCAATGTAAACTGTTATTTGCTATCTTAAAAAGAAATCAAGAAATGAATACTGGTGAATCATAATAAAAAGGTTAAAAGTGCTTAAGTAATTCAAAAAAAATTTTCTTAGCACATGCTAAAAAAATTAACATAAATTTTAAAACTCATCCCTTTATAAGGTAAGATTTCAGGTAAAAGTCATGTATAAAAGTGTGTATGATGTCACGGCATTTACAAAAAATTTCCAAGAAAAGAAAGTGTTGCGGGAGCTTAAGTCATTAATTTAAAATTTATAACACCCATAACAAAAATCTGTGTTCCAAGCTGCAATTGAAGAAACTAGAAGCCATTTTTTTTGCACTACAGAAGAAAATTCACTCTTCAAAATGCTGCAAAAATCCCAAAGATTTTATCTATTTTTGTACACAAATAGGTGTTACATATTTTGAACATAAACCAAAAAATGGCAATAGCAGAAATTTCAAAGAATTACATTTAAGCAAAAGAAGATGCCTTTTCAACTCAAATTTTAATTTATGATGAAAGTTGGCAGCATCATTACATCCCTGAAACAAAGCAGTATAGTATGAAACAATTTATAAAAAATTAAATTGTTCCATTCAATTGAAAAATTTCTTGCTACCAATTTTTGGGATTCAGAAAGATATTGATTACACTGATTTTTTTCATGCTTGACAAACAATTTAATATATTGCTGTGAACAAAAAGTTACAACAGAAAATCAGTCCCAAAGATATTCCTTTGTGATTCATAATGGATTTCATTTTCCTTCTCCAACAAGGACCCCATAAAAAAATTTCTTAAAAACTTTATTGGGCAACAATTGGCCCTTTCTATAAACCTGACACAATGCTTTCAAGTTATCAGCCATTAGTTTGAATCCCTTCAAAGAAACTTTAGAAGAATAGTTTTGATCAAAAGAAAAAGTAGAACTGATGCATGATTATTTTTGTACATGTCCAATTTCTTCCTGACATACAGGAATTTAAAAAATTCTCAATGCAATAAAAAAATATGTAGATTTTAAAGAAGAATATAAACACTTATAGATGCAATTTTGATACTTCAGTTTTAAAAAGATCTTTTAAAAAGTTTCATTTATATTTGATCTGTCCCTTGCATAATATATTTAATTATTAAACAGAGGGAAAATGCAAGGAGTTCCAATAACAGATTATATTAAATGAATTATCTTATAACATTCAAAGAGTTTAAGAGTTATTCAAAGTTACAATAATTACTAGAAAATCAGCATGGGACTGTGTAATACATATGACTTTTCATTCAGATACTGTAACATATTTTCACTAAAAATTTACAAAGAAAAGCCTGTGTCCATAATACTCTTACAGATTTAACACAGGGTTTTCCCCCCCTGAACACCAGCATATTAAAAGGAAAAAGAAACAGCATCCTGTAAAGCGATGATTTCTCAAGGAACAAAAAAATTTCGATAAAGGTTACCTCCATTTCCAAGCGACCAAAGCCCATGATATCCTCCTTCATGACAATCGGGAGTGGATCGAGGCGACCTACAAGTGTCATGAAATAACTATGAAAGCAAAAGATCAAATTTAACCACACATGAACAAAACATTGTAATATAAACACATTCAAAAAGAATGAAGGAGAGAAAAGGCAACTACATAAGAGTTTTAGTTATGAACTTGTCGTCAATGAGATCACTTATAACATGAGTTTAATTTGTAATATAATTACATGTTAATAAAAATCCATCAATGGATATTGTGAATGATATTAGAAGGTTTACTATGAAGGCTCAGATGGTAATATCATTGTAGTAACAAATACAGTCAGACCTCCATTTAGCGAATTTTTCTATTTTGCAGAACACAACAAACATTTTACTATTTTCCTCATAAAATAACCTCCAAACAGCAGTGTTTTCTATTAAACGAGCTTTTTCACTTGTGATTCAATTTTTTCTCCACCATTTTAAAAATATTTCTGGACATTTCAAATTACTCTCTTTTAACACATTTTATCATGATCAATGGCAATGAACTGGTTTCAACAGGAGCATAACTCTCCTAGAGCAATAAAATTGTCACAATTTTTCAAGTGAAAATCTCAAAAAAAATTAACAGATTTTTTCAGTACTTAAAATTAAAGATGCATGTATGCTTAAAATTACTGGTTATAAAATAATGTTTGTTTAAAATTACTTGTAGGCTTAAAATTAGAAAAAGTCACTAAAATTAATGAATTCTAATATAAAAATAATTATTTAAAATTGAAAATACAGTATATGCCTGAACACAATGTTTTCCCCCCTCCTTGCAAATTTCTTTTTGATGGGTAAGATTTATAAAATAAATAAAATTTAATTCACAAAAAAAAAGTGGAAATAATTACTTTTAATAATATATAGTGTTCATAAATTCAAATTTGTTTTATATGGTTCCTAAAGTACATTAAAAAATGAATCTGTATTTCATGAATTTCCCACATAAACTTTTTTTCAGGATTTACCAACTTCATTAAATAAAGGTCTGACTGTATGTTAAGTCCAAAAACTTAAAAACAAGAATGCAAAAACTTAAAAACAAGAATGCAAAATGCTTTAAAAATATTGAAAAAACATTATATGAATGCAATTATTTAAAATATGAACTTTTAGTTCAATTATCAAGACTCTTTTAACACTGCACTAAATAAAATTATCCTTTCAAAAATTTTGGAATGCACACATTGTACATAAAAGTTGAATAATGTTTAGTTCTAATATTTTCAATTCTAAACTATTTTTGAACATTATAAATCTTGCTAAAATAATCTTCCCAAATTAAAAACAAAAATGACTGAAAAATGCCTGCTAAATTTTAAAAAGTCATTTAAAGTATGATGCTCAAACATTTTTTTTATTCATAATTATCATGATTGCTCCTCACTAACAAGAAACAGAGTATTTAAGCAAGATAAAGGGAATGATGGAATGAATGTAAGATAGTAATTCTGCTATTTAAAGAATATTTAAATATCCTGTTTTATACACTATTATGGGCTACATTTTTTAAAAACTTCTAAATATACAATTTTATACTTTCAGAATTATTTTAATTTGAAGATAATTAAAATGCAAGCAAACTTAGGAGAAAATGTTAAAATTAAAATACCCAAAAATACACAAGTCCTTTTTTTTTAATTGGGAGTAAGGAAAGAATGTGAAATTTTGAATGGAGTTTATAAATAAGCTTAGCCCCAAATTTACTCTATGAAATTTTAAAAACTCTAAAACATCCTTAAAGATCTTATTTACTTAATTCCAATGTTAAAAACTAAATTTATCTTAAAAAGATAACTACAGTTGATAAACAGCAAGTTCAGAAATTTATCTTATCAATACTAATCACTAAATTATTTGAAGCTCAATAGGAATTTTCGGTATCCTGCAAGGATATAAGAATGGTATCGAGCAAGAATAAGGAATGAAAATTTGAACAAAACTAATGTGTACAAAAACAGAATTGTAGCAAAAGTGGTGGAAAAGTTTTTAAAAAAATGAGAAATGAGTGTATTATTTAGACTTTGTAATATATATTGTAAATTTCATATGTACAGTGAGTACAGCTATTTTTTAAGCCTTTTAAAACTATATATTGATATGACACCAAACATATTTCTTTTTAATTTTTTTCTTAAATGATTTTAATTTTTTTCTGAAATGAAATTTAATATAAAAGTTATAGGCTAAGAATTATATTAAACTAAAGACCATAATAAGAAAGCTTTTATAATAAAGTGATTTAAATGTTAAGATAAAGAAATTTGGTATAACGTTCTTAAATAGGCTAAAAAAATGTTTTGACATACCCTGTTCGGTGCGGCCCAAACCTTTACCACTGCTCCAACCTTGCTTTTGGAGCAACTGATAACCAAGATTATCCTTGAAGGAAAAAAAATTTTTTTTTATTAAAAAATACTTTTATGAAAGCAATGCAGCACAATACATACTTGAAATATATTTCAAAGTGACACATATTAAAACACTATGTTTTGAAGTCTTTAATAACGTAGTTTAAAAATTTAAAAAAGCCATCCAGAAATGTGAGGTATCTTTAATAGTTTTCATTGTAATTAAACAAAAGCAGTGTCATTGTTAAATGCACAAAAGATATTACACTATGATGAAATGGAATTATCCAATTACTTAACTAACATTGTTTATTAGCTTTAAAAAAAGCTTCACATTACAAAGGCCCCCAACCCACCCAAAGCAGAGAATACTCTAAGACAAGGGTAGCCAATCTTTTTGAGAAGAGTGCCACTATTTGATAAAAAATAATTAGGCATGCCAACTTTTCCAACAAATATGGAAAAGTGAAAAAAAAAATGTTACTTATAAATTTATTATGGGATTTTTACACAAATATCACATTTTTTTAATGTGTGTATGTAGTTAAAATAAAATTGAAGTGCCTGTTTGTAATTTCAAATATATATATATATATATATATATATATATGAACAGCTTTTTACTAAATTAACAGCTAAAAGTGCATACAATACTTATATTAAAAAATCAATTTTTTAAAATTTTTGTCTGTCTGTCTGTCTGTTTGTTCCGGATAATCTCTCTGAAACGGCAGGACCAATTTTGATGGCACTTTCACTGGCCGATAGTTGATGTTATAAGGAGTAACTTAGGCTACTTTAATTTTAGGGGGGGGGGGATTAGGGTTCCATGAAAACAAAGGAAATAGTGAACAATATCTGATTCACAAATAAAGAAGTATGCATTATATATACATACATATAAATGGATGTCTATATATATGGCCTTGCTTCACTCCAAAACTGTTTAAACTATCACTATAAAAATTAGCATGTATGATTGGAGAAGGTTTTTTGCTATCCTCTTTGATGCAACTCTTCACCAGGTGGTGCTACAACATATGAACTTCAGCACTGTTCAATCAATTACCAAGTTGCCAACGTGGGCTCTAAAAATGATGTCAACTTGGCTCTATCGCCAACATTTTGCTAAGTTTCCAATGAATCGTTATTATAATGTAAGGAACGGCATTGCTTGTGAATATTACAATTTTAACATAAAATAAATACAACAGAAAATAATATTAACATTTTACACAGCCAGATATAAATGTATTACATTATTTTAAGCATTCATTGTATAACATTTGTAACAATATATTACTTTTGCTGAGAAGAATCAGGTTAGGAAAATGTTTTCAGAAATCGACCCACAAGGGAGTTACAGGGTGTTATGAATAAAAAATCCTTCTTTTTTATCAGCTATTAGACTCACAGACTTAAAATTTAACAAATATGAATTTTTGTTCAGCTGAGATATGAAAGGTCTTTTTTTGTTTGTTTAATTTCAATTCACATAAAGTTAAATCATTAAAAACTTCTTTATCCTTCAATCTGTATTGTTTAATTTTTAAATTCACCTGTGCAATGAACGGGTATACCAGCTAGTATAATAAATAAGACGAAACTTAGTTTTCATTGTTAATAAGCTTTTTACAAGATAAATCAATTGTGTTAGTTATAAAATAAAAAGGAAAGCAATTTCAATCACTTTATTCTAAACGCCCAACCCGTGGCACGTGGGAGTCATAACTGTAACACGCGAAGACTTCTTGAAAAATAAAAAAAAATTTATGAAAATATTACTGAATTAATTGAATTACAATAAAAAATGTTATGAAGAGAATTTGTAAGAAACAGAAATTTTCAGCGGGAGATTTTAAGGGTGCTAAGCAAGATTTTTCTTTTCTTCAGTATAGCATCAAAAATGAGATCATGCTCCAAAACTGACAATTCTACAGCATTGTAACCTTCCGAGAAAAGTGTTGAGTAAGATGAGACTAAAAACAAATAAATTATCTCTCTCGGACGGTCGAATCTGCCCAAAAAGTCACCTTCCCTCAGGGGCGGTTAATTTTTAACATCTCAGATTTCCATTCAAATTTCAGCTTCCCCGTGCAGTGCTGAAGTTTATAGCTATTGGCTGTCAGCGTGATGTCCGATAAAAAGGTGTTTCCGGAGATGTTGGCTATTTACAATTTCTGTAATCTCAAGAAGTAATTCTGCAATATATTAGGAGAGCAGTTGTTGATATGGTAGAAGTAATTCTATCAACACAAAGTAGCCACTTTATAAAGCAGAGGGAATGTGAACTTGTATCCATGACTAATCAGAATGCTGGATTCAGAGCCTAGAAAATTTGTAGCGTAACATTGGTAAATTGTTTTTAGCTGTCAGACTCAGTTGATTTTAAACTCTGTTTAGCAAGACGTTAAGCTTTTCTCCTTTTCTAAAATTGTTTTTAGATTTTAGCATTGAGCGTAGTTGTTTAAATTTTATTTTATTTTCAATATGTTTATGAGTAAACCTTCTACATCGAAAAGAAATTATGAAGAGGATATTGCAGCACGTGATTTTAAAATAGTCTGAGAAGAACAATACTTGTTTACACATCTAAATGCTTCCAAGCCTGTTTGTTTGATATGTCAAATTTGTACCAAAAAAATTTAACTTGGACTGTCATTTCAAACAACTGCATAGTGATTTCAACGGCAAATATCCTGTTGGATCAAATTGGCGAACGGAATGTATCAATAAAAAAAATCTTTAGCTGGCCAACAATCTTTGTTCCAGAAGAGAAATGACGAAATGGAAACCATGGTGAAGGCTTCTTATGAACTTTCTTTGTTGTTAGCCCGCAAAAAAAAACTATAATCTGACGGAGAGGAGATAATAAAAAGTATCCTTTTAATTTTCACCCAAAATGTCGGTGATCTTTAAGTCAAAAATATGGTTGATAAAATTGCTTTGTCTAGAAATACCATCATGCGCCATATAGATGACATGGGCTAGGATGTTGGAACTCAAATTGTCTCTAGACTTCAAAATTGCAAATATTTTTCATTAACTTTGGATAAAAGCTGTGATATTACAAATGATGCGGTTAAGCATCTTTGTACGTTACACGAACAATAATTTTGATACTATGGAAGAACTTCTTGATTTGTGCCAAACTAGTTTTAACTACAGGTGAAGACATTTTTAAGGAACTTAAAAATGTAATTGAAGTTAACTAAGTAGAATGAACAAAATTAGACAGTGTTTACACAGATGGAGCGCCTTGCATGGTTGGCAGAATAAAAGGTTTTGTTGCATTGCTTGAAAATTATTTGGGAAGAAAAGTTTTCTAGTATTATTGTATTACTCATCAAGAAGCTCTTTGTGCCAAAGACTTAAACTTGTCTTTCGTTATTGAACCCATGGCGCGCTGTATCAACAAAATACGAGCTCGTGTTCTGAATCGACAAAGATTTCGTACACTTTTCCCCAAAGAAAATTACGAGTTAGTCCTTCATTGTAGTGTGCGCTGGCTTTCCAAAGGAAGTTGACTTGGGAGATTTTGGAGTTTGAGGGAATGTGTTATAGAATATCTGGAAGAAAACGATGAACTGCCCAGTGAATGCTCGCTCCTCAGGAGTGAAAATTGGCTGTGGGATTAGCTTTTCTTTTCGATATAATGGAACATTTAAAGAATTTAAATTTAAGATTACAGGGGAAAAAATTGCATTTTTCCTGTCCTAGTTGGTCATATATCTTCTTTTGCGAACAAACGTTTGCTTTTTTGTCTGGATTTTGGAGAGAAAAAATTAACTCATTTCCCATTCATGCAGGAATTGTCTGCGAAAGTTAGTAATGCTCCGAACTATGATAGATTTAAAAATTTAAGACTCATTTTGCAGGATTCTTTCAGTGACAAGTTTGAGGATTTTAAAGATGATGAAAAAAATACTGAGCTTTTCACTAATCCTTTTTTTATTTCTCTTCAAGGCATTAATTTTTCCCACCTCAGGTACAAATTGAAATTATTGACCTACAGCACCATATTACTAAGAAAAGCAAATATAAGGAAAATATTTTAACCGCAAATTATCCGAATTACATCGAATTTTGGAAATTTGTGCCACCAAGTAATTTTCCAAATTTACATGATTTAGCGGTTAGATGTTGTTGTAGGTTTGGATCAACATATGTTTGTGAAGAAATGTTTTCTGTTATGAACTTAATTAAAAATCTAAACATCGCTCAAAATAACTTATATGCACCTAAAACACCTAATTTTGTAAGTATCTTCACGAACTAATCCAAATATAGATGATTTAGTAAAAAAAACTACAAATTCAAAAGCCACATTAAGAGACTGCTTAGTAATCATTTAAAATTAAATGTTTCAAGTTGCTTATTTTTATTTTGTCCCTTAGCTAACTGATTGATTCTGTAAAAATTTATCAACAATAAAATATAAGTTTCTACTTTCCTTTTTTTTTTTTTTTTTTTTGTTGTTGCAACATTTTCTTTTTATATTTTCACTATATAGAACTTGAATTTAAAAGTATTTTTTTGGTGTAAATAACCTATAATAAGCCTATAAGTAAAATTTTTTGTATATTTTTTAGTTTGGTGGAAAAGTTTAAAGTGGCACGCATAATTTTTTTTTATCATATTGTGGCACACTTCCCAAAAAGGTTGGCCAGCCCTGCGCTAAGTACTTACTTAATGTGGCTTTTGAATTACTGCTTTTTTTTTTTTTTACTAAGTCATCTATTTTAGGATTAGCTTATGCAGATGCAAGCAAATTTAGGTTACTACAGGTGCACATTAGGTAGCTTTGAGTGATATTTCTTTCATTATGTTCATAGCAGAAAACATTCATTCACTACCATATTTTTTATTCAAATTTTAAGATTTTTTGTCTAAAACAATCCCACTTCAATAAAATTGTAAAAAATGGTTATTAATCTTTTAAAAACTTTTAATTTTGAAAAATGAGCAGTTGATCTTTTAATTTCTAATAAAAAAAGCAAATAAACTTTTCAAAATTTTTCAGTAAGCCCTCGCATGCCACTATTACAGCTTCACCATGCCACATTGTGGCACGTATGTCGCAGGTTGGCCACCCCTGCTCTAAGATGTACGCAAAACTGTTAAGGAGCAAAATAGTAGAAATTTTATGCAAATAGTTTTATGAAAATATAACCATTTAAAAAAAAGTTTTAACAAACATTTTATTAGTAGCTTTTACTCTTATTCTTTATTGAAGTGTTTATAATACACAATAAATGTATTTTTTAATTAATATTATTAATTAAAAAATAAAACAGTGTGGCCATAATAATTTCCATTCTCAAACACTACATAATAAGTGAAACAATTTAAAATTATGCATTAATATTGTGTCACTTAACAAAGAAAGAAGACAGCCTAATAAGTTGAATGATAATTAAAAATTTTTTTACTTATTCAGTTCCTTAAAAGAAAAAGATGGTTTATCACAGATACATAATTTAAAAAATGCATACTTTTCTTAAACTATTAGATATACTAGTCCAAAAATTTTAGTTTGGAGGTTTCACAAAGCAGATAAAATACAATCTTTTTAATAAAGTTCTTATATAATTCACTCTGAGACTTTATTGATTAAAAATCTTATATTTTCTAAAAATATGTGTTTTTAAAATTAAAAAATAATTATGTACTTGTAAATATTTTTTTTTTTTGAAAAATGTTTATTAGTAAATATTGTCAAATGTTAGAATTTTCATAATATACAATGACTTCACATTTCTGAATTTCCCATAGTTGTAAAAAAATTTAGCAGAATATCACAAACAAACAAAAAAAATTAAATGTTTATATGGAAAATCAATTACAAAAAAGAAAATATTTATAAGATAAAATTCTCAAGTTAAAACTGACTTTATTGATTTAGAAAATTAATTAATCTATTCAGATCCAAATCTGAGCCATTAGCAATTGTATTAATCTTGAAGTAATTAAAATTATAAATGCTATTACATTTTTCAAAGTATTTGTACTTCTATAGACTATTCCCACAAAATTTTCAAATTCAAGAGTATCTTTTGTAGTTTTTTTTTTGTAACTAGTACTATACTACATGCAGCTAACAAAAAATAATGGGTACTTAATTAGCATCACCACAGTAAAATTAGTGCCCTGTGAATCACACCACATCAAAACAATAAAAACATTCTAATATGTTTTATACGAAAAACCCCCAATCAAGACAGATTATGGTAAAAGATGCCATGCTTTGTGTGACACCAATTTAGCAGCAGTGATGCTAATATGTCAAGATCAAATAAAGCAACAACTTTACAGTATTTGGTGATGCTTTTAGATATGGTCAACTGTATAATATGAAAGGACCAAATGTACCAATAAATACATAAAGTAGAGTTCATTATAAGGCTTCTTAGTTAAAGAAATGGGTACTTATGTGTTATCGCAACCTTAATGGCGGCATTATATAAAACAAATCACATGGTTGCCAATTCAGCGAGTACAGCACACCCGAAATCAGGGTTGTCAACTTGGAAAGTTACCTTGAACATTGGCATTGTTGTGATAGTATATAAGTACCAAGAAATGATTCTTCGCATGAAAATTTTTTAAAAAGGCAGAAAATAATAACCTGTGATATGGGTTGTGCCATAGATGACTGTTCCAATTCCAAGAATCCTTCATCATAACTGTCTATATTCTTGTTCTGGAGAAGAGAAAAAACACAATTTATCAGTTAATATCTTTTTTATTAAAATAAAAACAAGAATAACAACCCAACATTATGATTACCAAATTATGATTAAAATTAAACTCAAATTAATGCTTATAAACAAACTAATACTATAATGTGAAAACAAGCTAATATGTTGTAAAATGTGTTGCTAATGTGTTGTAAAAATTGCTTAGTCACAGAAAAATGTGAATTTTCTTCTAATAAAATTTTTGAGTTTAAAGTAACATGAAACAAAAAAAAAATCGCTTTACAAGACAACATAATTTTGATCACTTTAAATCCCAACAGATGAAATAATAAACTATATCTAGAAAACTGTTAAATGTTGAAATTGTGAATAAAGGAAAAAATATTTATATACACCAATCAGAATACATTGACAAAATAATTAAAAATATGTAAAGGTTCAATAATCCTGTAGCAATAGGAAGTTTTATCCAAAGTGCTATGTCCAAATTCAGCTGAAGAAGTTTCCCAAGGATCAAAGCAGTCATTTATTAGATTCTTTAACTTTTACAAAGTAGTCAAACAAGACCTGACATTTGTAACACAGAAAATTTCTTATTACAATTCCAATATAATTCAGTACTGGAATACTTTAATTTTATTGGGATATGTTCTTCAAACTAGTTATTATAAACTAGACTAATTTGAGTACAAGAAGTAACAGCTTTCTTTATGTAACAAAAAGGATATAAAATTTTATTAACTCATGTAGTTTGACACTTCAATAAAAATTAATCACATTTGCATAAATCAATAAAACCTCATTTTAATATATATCTTTAAAAAAATTATGCTTTTTCTCACAATATATTTTTAATTATTTTATAAAATAAATTAGAGAAAATGCTTTACAATATATTGCTATTTATATGTACATTAAATAATATATAAAAATAAATGCAGGTGGTACAGAAAATATCAAGGGAATATGATCAGAGGAAGAAGGAAATTAATTATTACAATTTAGGATGATCCAGTAATAAACTGGAAATTATATCCCCTCCTTTTCAAATAAAATAATACGAGTGGTAAACTGATAATAACTTCACAAATGTTGTAAATACGTATACATGTATATATATCCTAAATTGGATTTTATTCTTGTTTATTAGTAACACAAGTTTTTTTAAATTAGTATTTAATAATTATTTATAAAAGTATTTAATAATGTACTATTATAAATTATGTGCTAAAAGTTAAAAAATTGAAAATTTTATAGTTGATTACACCATAAATTCAGCATTTAACCCTGGAGGGGTCACACAGGGCACAGAATCACCCCAGGCTCCCAAAACCTTTAATTCTGTGAAAACTGTTTAGTTGTCACCAATGACCTTGTAACTTATACGACATTCATGAAAACTAAAATGTATGTCACATATTTCTCTCTCTTTTTGGGGGGGGGGAGCAAATATTTTTTTACAATCTTAAGGTAATTGGAGTTCCCTGCACAATCACTTTTGTTCCAAAATATTTTCTATGAACGGGCAATATTTTCCCCCTGTGAACGACTTAGTGGTTTTGATTAAAATGTAGTATGACTCATGATGGTTTATAATGTAAATGTATGGAATATAAAAATAGAAATGGGCATCTGCCATCTCTACTGCATGAAGTTGAAACAGGTCAAGAACCTTATGAAATAATGGATATTAATCATGATAGCAAAAGTAAATTTGAGAAAAGTGATGAACATGAAATGTTTGAGTTGAAAGGACAATTTTCAAATGCTTATGAATCCACCAGTGTACCACAAGACACACTGTGCCCTGTCAAAAACACACGAGCAAGAAACAGTTCAACATGCTATTTGTTGATCACCACAGGACAAAAAAAGCTACAATAACTTAAACAAAATATAATAGTTTTGCCTGCAAATATCATTCCTGTAAAGTTTGCGAAAAGTATCTGTGTTTTGTGTCCTTTAAGCACATTTGAAACATTTTAATTCAGGTTAATTAATCTTTCATCAAATTACCTCCCCCCCCCCCAAATTTTGAAAAATCCTAAAACATAGGTGAGTATACTTTCTTTTAATGAAATTATTCACTGGAATTATGGCTTTTCTTGTGTACAGCAAAAATAATTATAAAAAAAGGATTGGGGAGACTCTGTCACCCAGCACAACCACTAACAATAGTATCAAGTATGTGACTTCTCCAGGGTTAATAGAGATCATTGCAATAAGATTGCAAACAAATTTGATTATCCATGAAACAATTAAGAAATGCACATTTCTTTAAAAAATGTTCTGGTTTGACGATTGTCTACAAAAAGAGAAGCATCAATGATCATAATAAATAAAATACTAAGCTTATTTTTACTTCTACTTAAAATATTCCTACAAATAATCTGAAATAGAAAAAATACTTAAATCAAAATAGTTTTTCTTATAAGAAAATTCAATTAAGCTTTAATGGAAACTCTATAAAATTATTAAGTGAGAAAGATTAAAACAAAAAATACTTAAATTGTGTCTATATTTTATTAACGGGTGCTTTTAAAGGCATAATTACGCATAAAAGCTGATTTAAAAATACTTTAACAGCTTCAAAAATGACATCAGACACAAAATCATTCAGTTAAAAATACACAGGCTCACACGTAAAAAAAAAAATCTAAAGATAAACACAAGCCCATATTTTGCCGCGATTATGGGGGAAAAGCAAATAAATATCAAACCCTAGAGACAAAGTTATAAATACCTCATAATCCCGATCTTCATGAAATCGAATGAATCTTTCACACATTGTATCAAGTAATAATTACAAAGCAATGAGGGAATAAAAGATTATGTTAAATAATTAAAATATTATGATACATTAAATTTAAGGACATAAACACAAAATCACACAAAATGAGTCTCCATTACTGCCTTCATTTCACTTCACATATTCCAATTCTTAATGGACTCGATACACCTGACGTCATAATCACGTGATGATATACAAAACAAATAGCCACGTGTTTGATTCGACTGAGTATTTTGGCGGAATTTTCGTATTTACATCTACTATCAAAAACAAATGAAAGAAGTTGTTCCAAAAGAAATTTCGATTGAAATGTGTGTACTTTTTAATTATTTCATTTTCAATATTTTTTTTGTTTTTATTGAATACGCTGACGATTTTTAAAGTTTTAAAAAGAGTCTGAAATATTTTCTGAGCATTTCGAATTCGAAGAATTTTAATTTTGCAAACATACACAGATCAGGGTACCACTTCTGTGATCTATTCTGAATGCTCTGTATTTGTTAAGTATGTAGTTGATTACCTACGATTTTTTTTTTCAATTCCTACTATTAGTTCACACTTTCTCAATATTTATTTATGTTGTTCAAATTTTCAATCGTTAGTAAAATACATTTTAAAGTGGTCGATTGAGCTAAAATTTTATATACATGATTATTTTGGTTGACAATACAGAATTTAATTAAAAAAATTAATTGATTAAAACTAATTATTCTAATAATTATAAATACATCCATGTTGCCATCATTTTTGGCGACTTGTGTCCAAAATTAAAAGGTTTTTTTCTCACATTTTAAAACATTTAGTTGAACTGAAATTTGAAACACATTTGTTTTGGATAGCAATGCAATACTTTAATGATAATTAATAAAAATTAATTGTCACTTAATGTTGTGATTCTTCATATGTATACACATATTTATATTAACTATAATTATTTGATAAAAAGTAACTAAAATTTTTCTTACCTAAGAAGGAATTGACTTATTTTTTTTTATAATACTTGTTTTGTTATTTTAAGATTATTTTCGACAATTTTACAAGCACTACAGACAAAAATTTGAAACTGAACTGTCTTAATAAAGAAATTTGTTCTGTTAAATTTTATTGGAATAAAATCTCACTCTTAAATTTTGCCATCCATTTAGTAGCAATACAAAATACTTTTAAATTTATAGAAATATCATCATAACTGTGTATATAATGTTAATATATATCTATGCATTTTCTATGTTGCAGTCATTTGAAATTTTATTGTACTGTATGTTGATAAATGTGTCGACTTCAAAGCATTTCAATTTTGCAGACACGAAAAAACAAACCAGGGTTCTACTTCTGGGACCTGTTCTGATTTTCTAACTGATGAATAAGTATGCAGTTGAACTCACCTACATTTTTTTCCCTTTATATAACTATTTTCACTAATTTAACAAGCATGATAGATAAGATTTTGAAACTGAACTGGCTCAGCAAAGACATTGTTTTGTAATTTTCAGAACAATGCACTTACAAATACAAGTAAATTAATGAAGTTCATATGTACTTTAAAAAAATATGCATCCATAAATGTATAATGCTGTATGGTGAAGAACATACAATATATTTTTAATAATTTGTGAGATTCATATTCCACTATTTTTCCAAAAAATCAGGGAATAAATCAGTTCGATACTGAAAAGCTAGATCATATAGAAATTGAGAAGCACGTATCTATCTATATTCTTAAAAATACTGATTGCATTAACTTTTCCTAATATTAAAAAAACAATTACGATAACAACGATATAAGACAACAACAACACGATAAAAGAAAATTTCTAATTATCAATTTTACTATACTACAAACTGACATTTTAAATTTCACGTTATTTTTATTTTACATTTTTATAAGCTTTAAATTCATGAGTAGTTACATATACATGCATAATTATGTACAAAAAAAATTTTAAAAAATTCTTTTAATACAGGGATTAGCAAACGTTACATTCTGATTAAGTTCCAGCACTTTCCATTCCTTCCTAGATAAGCTTGCCTTTCACAAAGCAGAATAGAAGCAGAAGAATATTGTACAGAAAAAAATAAATGCATTGCAAATAACATTAAGTGATTTGCCATATGAAAACCTTAACAGAGGGTTTCATTGGCAAGAGATTTTTTAGTGTATTCAATGTTTTAAATATTGAAAATACCCTTAATGTCCCTCCCCCCCAAAAAATAATATTTTGCAAGTGATTGATATGTTTTTGGTAAAATTAAGGACAGGTGTGTCCAACACACACACAATAGAACATATGTTTAGTTAATCTAAATTTTACACATCTTCACAGTAGTTAACAGAGATACTTCAGTATTTAATTATCTAAAAAATTAGGATGCAAAAATCTGATATGTAACCATACATGTTGTATCAAAAACAGGTATACATACATATAAATCAAAAACTTGTTGTTTTTAATAATTTTAGAATATTACAGGGAAAAAGAAAGATTTTTGAGAACCATTCACTATAGAAATGGAAAAATATTTTAATTTACTACAGCTTCTTTAATGTTTATACTTGATGATTAATCAAGTACCATTTTTAAACATTAGAAGTCAAAATTATCATTTACCATTTGTAAAATTACATGTAAAAAAATTATGCAACATTTTGAAAGTCCTTACTCGCTGTGCTATTTTAGGTAAAAGATATGATTGATCGAGAATTGTTCCAAATATAATAATTAAGGAATTAAAATTTTTTAATTAAAATCTGTGTATAATAGAATATGTTTATGTCCATTTATGGAATATAAAAGTCCTGCTCACTCTTACATGATCAAAATAAATAAATAATTGAATAATTGAAATATATTTGTGAGGTATCTATTAGCACAACATTTGTTTTTCAGAGTTTGACTGTGGTATAAACCTATCACACACTTGTACAATTTTTTTATTATGTATTACAAATAAGCATTTATAGGTATTTGCACAATTTGTAGAAGATTTATCATTATTGATTAGATTTGTGCTTTATATCGATTTATTTTTACATAAATATAAAAGTCTAAAAGACTCATGAATATTGATATTATCCTGCTTATAAGTCCTGAATAAATTTTTCGCATTGAGTTACTTACAAATATTGACCCAAGAAGAGTACTTGGGTCAATTATATATTTATTGAGAATTAGGATCATGAAACCAAATCTGGCTTTATGTATAGACATTTGATTTTGTGGGATGTTGTTGCATTATACAGCCAATAACTGGAGCTGTTCTGCTCATGTTGAAACATAAATAACATAATTTTTTAAAGTTCTTGATGTGTTTTTGCTTGGCAAAATTATTTGGCAGTTTAATACATAAGTTCCTAATTTTGGAATGGTATGAGTACTGATTTAGCATTTTTTGAAAACTTTGAAGTAATTTAATACTCAAGAATAATTTGGAAACTGAAAGTTTCTTGAAATTTAGGATTTCCTTGTAAACTAATGATATAATTAGT